>ML815631.1:175140-211381 GCA_009831015.1 Picea engelmannii
ACCCTTGTTTCCTTTCCCACATAATTTGAGCTTAACTTGGTTCCCCCACCTACAAATAATGGATGGAGGTATTGTCCCAACCCCTATTTTCAAATACCATGGGATGGGAAACCTCCAATCATGAGCTATATATTCCTAAAGTTTCTAAGATTGTCTCTCCTAAGTTAGATTCCTCAGTCTAACTCTCTGTCAGTAAAAATTCTAAAGAATCCATCCTCGATCCTAGGATTATGGATAAAGGAAAAAAAATATAGATATTAAATTTCCCACTATGCTTTCTCAACTTTATTCACCAAATTACACTGTACCTCCTACTATTGTATATTATAATAATGTTAATACCACTATTGAACTTGCTACTAGCCTACCTCGTCGCAGCTAAGTCTCCTTTTCTATCCCCTATTTAGATTAAGCACATATCTTTAAAGTACATATTTTAACCAAGGCCTTCACCCCAATGGATCCCACCACATGCCCATCCTTCTCTTCCTATTTTGTTCCAACTAAATTGTAAATATCAAAGTCACTAGTTGATTATGTATTTTATTAGTGGAATATTCATGGACTATTACGGTGGCACACTTACCTTTTTAGGATTGATGGATATATGGATATATATTTCATCTTTTAGACATGAGTTTTTTTTGTTATGCATGATGATGATTATAATGGACATTAACATGCCCATCGTATTTATTTTAAATGTGGGTCTTTCTTCTAAATTTCATTGATTCGTTTATTGCACGGAAGGGATATAAGGTTAAGGAGGAATAATATATTTTTTATGAGTCATATGAAGGTTAGTAAGGGAGGTATAAGGCGCTTTTATTTTTTATGAGAGTCTTTGAGATAAAATCCAAACTTCAATCCTTATTGTCATATTTGTGGATAAATATATTGCCTAGTTTAGTTGTGAGATTTGGCATGGGTGAACACAAGTTCATGTAGTATTCTAGATATAAAATAGTATGAAAAACATAAATAATTAGCTAGAAATAGTAGAGAAACAATGATATAATTAGAACAATACCACAATAATACCATAATAACACTAGAAAGAGCACTTTGATTGCTGAGATTAATGTTCATTTGCCTCCGCGAGGGAGAAACCTCCAGAAGAGAAGAGCAATATTACAATAATATCCAAAACAAAACTTCTTATACCCTTCTATTCCTATCTATACTAAATCTATCTATCCAAAAGAAAAATCTAGAGGAAGATCCTTCTAGAAGCGGAAGTTTCTATTAGGTCTTCTTACATTTGACTTATTCCTCCTTATTGCTAGGCCTTATTAATATTGACCTTTATTACATGGAGATATATTATTCTACCCACTTGAGGGGTTAGGTAGGTTAGGTCCCTAACATGCCCTCCCCCTTAAAATCAACCTTGTCCTCAAGGATTGAGATGATAAAATTGCTACATAATGTTAGCGGGCTCCCATGTGGCATCTGTTGGAGTTGTATCTTTCCATTGGACTAACACTTCCTTGATGGTGCGCTGACGAAGAAGACGCTCTCGTTGGTCCAAAATTGCTTGTGGCTGCAACCAAATGGATCCTTTTTCATCCAAATTGGGAAGGTTGGTTTGATTTTGGAACTTAGTTCGAATCACCTTCTTTAAGAAGGAGACATGAAAAACATGATGGATCTTAGAATGAATGGGAAAATCTAATTGATAGGCCACATGTCCAATGTGCTTGAGAACTATATAAGGACCATAAAATTTGGATGCCAGTTTTTTACAGTGTTCATCCTTGAGTGAAGTTTGCTTATAAGGTTGCAGTAGAAGAAATACATGGTCTCCTTCAACAAGTTAACATTCTGAGCGACCTTGATCAACTTGTTGCTTCATGTGATTTTGAGGCATGACCAAATTCTCTTTGAGAATATGAAGAATAGCCTCGCGAACTGTAAGTGTTTGGTCAACCTCCTAGACCTTCGATACACCTGGCATGTATGAGATAATGAAAGGTGGATTTTGGCCATATACAACTTCAAAAGGAGTCATGCGAGTAGTTGTATGGTAAGAAGTGTTGTACCCCCATTTAGCTAATGGAAACCATTGATCCCATTGATTTTGGCTTTCAGAGGAAAAACACCTCAAATAAGTCTCCAAAAACTTGTTGACGACTTCAGTTTGACCATCAGTATGGGGATAATAGGAGGTGCTGAGATGCAATTGGGTGCCCTGTAGTCTGAACATTTCTTGCCAAAAATTACTAGTGAAAGTGGGATCTTGATCAGAAAAAATAGAATAAGGCATGCCATGAATCTTGAAGATATGATCCATGAAACGTTGAGCCAGAGTGGATGTGGTAAATGGGTGTTGAAGAGAACATAAATGAGCATACTTGGAAAGACAATCCATGACCACCATGATGACTGAATTATTTACTGATTTAGGTAATCCCACAATAAAATCCATAGATATTTTCCTCCAAATAGCGAGTGGAATCAGAAGTGGTAGGAGTGTGCCAAGAGGTTTGATGGTTTATCCTTTGTTGTGTTGAAAAACATCACATTCTGCTACAAAAGTGCAAATGTCCTTTTTCATACCATCCCATAAAAAATAACATTTGATCCGTTCATAGGTTTTGGTAAACCCTGAATGCCCAGCTATAGGAGTAGCATGAAGCTCAGAAAGCACCGTGGATTTAATTTGTGATTGTTTACTTAAATACAAACGACCTTTGTAGCAAAGCTCATCATTGTGCCAAGAGTGCCAAGAGTACCCTAGGGAAACTAGAGATTTGGCTTGCAATTGTTGGATCAGATGCGATATTTTAGGATCATGTAGCCATTCTTGGCACATAGCTTGGAGCCAATCTCGTACAATGAAGGAGAGGGAGAAAATGGACCCTTCATCTTCATATTTTCAAGAAAGAGCATCAACAACCACATTTTTTTTTCCTTTCTTGTAAATGATGTCATAATCATAACCAAAGAGCTTAGTTACCCATTTTTGTTTCTTTGGGGAGGAAGGTCGTTGCTCTAGAAAATACTTGAGGCTTTGATGATCTGTCTTAATTTGGAAGTGTTTCCCTAGGAGATAAGGGCGCTAAAGATCTACTGCATGTAGAATAAACAACATTTCATTTTCATAGATTGATTGGCCCAAATGACATTCTGGAAATTGTTTGCTGGTAAAGGCTAAAGGCCTGCCTTCTTTCATAAGGACGGATCCAATTCCTCAGCATGAGGCATCACATTCCAGGACAAAGGTCTTTGTGAAATCAGGAAGGGCCAAGACTAGAGTAGTACACATAACCACCTTCAAAGTTTGAAAATATTGATCTGGTGCGAGAATCCAAAGTGAAAGAATTATTTTTAAGGAGAGCAATGAGAGGGGACACAATCTTCCAATAATTCCGAACAAACTTGCGATAATATCCTATTAAACCCAAAAACCCATGCATGCTTTTGATAGTCTTGGGGTGAGGCCAATCCTACATTTCTTTAATCTTTTTAGGATCCACCTGAACACCAACTTGGCCAACAATATGACCCAAGTACTCTACTTTTGAGGCGCCAAAGGCACATTTAGAGAATTTGAGGAAAAGTTGGTGCTGAGAGAGTAGATGGAGAATTTGATCCACATGGGAAATATGGGAATGCCAAGGTTTACTATAGATGAGAATATCATAAAAGAAAACTAAGACAAAATGATGGATAAAAGGACGAAAGACATGATTCGTGAGTCTTTGGAAGGTGGAGGGAGCATTACATAGGCCAAAGGGCATGAACAAAAACTCATAGTGACCCTCATGAGTTCAAAAGGCGGTATTGGGTATGTCAGCTTCTTGCATACGTATCGGGTGGTACCTAGAACGAAAATCAAGTTTAGTGAAGTACTGAGCACCACTCGACCCATCCAAGAGATCATCAATGACAGGAATGGGAAACTTGTCCTTGATAGTGAGTTTATTGAGGGCACAAAAGGACACATGTTCCAAGTACCTTCTTTCTTAAGTACCATGGCCACATGGGAAGAATAAGGGATGGTACTAGGGCAGATAACACCATCTTGGAGCAATTCCCGCACTATTTTCTCAATTTAATTATTTTGGGGAAAGGGATAACAATAAGGGAAAACATTAGGAGGAATACTTCTAGGAACAAGGTGAATGGAATGATCATGAACACCATAAGGAGGAAGTCCTTGAGGGGTGGAAAAAATATCTTGATGAGTGGACACTATAGCGTGGAGATCGGGATGCACAGAGGGTGTCTCAACGACTTGAATAAAATGGAGTTGAGCAATAATACCATAGTGGTCTTTCTTGAGGAGATTTTCCATGCGATGGGAAATAATGATCTCAGGAGAAACAACTGTGAGACCTTTGAATTGATACATTTTTCCCTCCTTTTGGAATTACATGGTTAATTCCTTAAAATCCATAAGAATGGGACCCAAAGTGCGTAACCATTCAACACCTAGCACAATGTCACAACCTCCCATGTCAATGGAAAACATATGAGATTTCAAGTGGTAATGTCCAATTTGAAGACAAACATTTTCACAATGCCCACCATATTTCATGGACCCACCATTGGCTATCATGATTTGAAACTTATTGACAACACGAATATAGAAATTGGTTTCCTAGGAAATGCGATGATGAATAAAATTGAGGGTGCTACCACTATAAACAAGGATGATGACATTCATGTGCTTAATATTGCCAATGAGCTTGAGGGTTTGTGGGGCAGAGAAGCCAGTGAGGGAATGTAAGGAAATAATTGGGTCAAATTTAGGTGGGTCAACAGGCTCCTGGGTATCATCGGGAAGGGAGGGCTCTTTAACAAGGGGAATTTTCACATCATCTTCAGGAACATCTTCGGAAATGGTGATAAAAAAAAATTGTTCCTTACACTTGTTCCCTGGAAAATATTTTTCATCACAATTATAGCAAAGACCCTTCAATTGGAGTTCAACCATTTCAACCCTAGTTAGTTTATAGACCTTGAGGGGAGTGAAAGGGTGGTTAGGATTAGTGGTTCAAGGGTGAGGAACAAAAGAGGGTTTTTTTTTATGGGAAAAAACAACTTGTTGGGCCTCTTTGGCACGTTTAGTAGCTTCCAACCAAGTATGAGGGCGGGCCATGAGAACCTGGGATCTGTAATATCCCCCGGTAGTGCCCCAGATATATTATGAATTGTAATCATGTTTTGTAGGCTGGTGAGCTGAGTATTGATAAGCTGGTGGGATTATGTGTTTATTAGGCCAGAGAACCTAAGTGTTAAGGCCAGGATCTTGATTTTGTATATGTAATTATGCAGATCATTAATATAATATATGAACATCGCTGCGTGTCGAATGACCATGAAGAAAGAGTGATGGGGGGCTAAGATTCCACAGAATGGGTAAGGGAAAAGGGGATGAAAGGTTGGAAGAGGGGATAAGCATGAGGGCTTAAGTCCTTGAATAATATTTTTTTATTATTCCAAAGCTATGTGAAAAACATGTTATTTTTATCCTAAGTTCCTGGAAAATGAAACACATACTTGATGGAGTGCATGCAGCTTCATGGGCGACATGTGTTGGCCCAGGCACATGAAAATTAACCCAAGAATTGAGACGTGATGGGGGTTCATCCTCCATTCTTGCGTCCGTTGTCTGAACAGTGTTACCTTTGCGTCTGATTCCTGCATACCTCACACAGCTCTAAAACCCAAAATCATGAGACCTCTGTGATTGACTGGTGTATTCCTGTGAATTCCGCCCAGTCTCTATGTTTGGTCTCCATCATCGACCTCTACATAATTTCCTTGTCACGCATCCTGAAAACCAGTGGAAAACCCCGTGGACCGAGCCATTCTCCTGTGTGTCATGTGAACCTGTTTTATCAACACTACAATTCTGAGTTCGTGCTTAACTGTTTAGGTTGTTGTCTTATGAGAAACCTGAGCATACCGTAATTGTTTATGCCATGTGTGTTATAACTGTGGGTTTTTGTGGCCACGAAGTCCCTTGGTTGAGTGTGATTGGATACCGTCATCTATTCCTTGTTGAGCCATACCGTTGTCCTCCTTGTGCTGGAACGGAGTTGAAGAAGCAGGTTGTCAGGCATGTGTGCAACACTCTCTCTAGGTGAGAGAGGTGGTTGTGGTTGAAGAACTGGGTTTTCAGGCCTATGAGCGACTCTCTCCAGGTGAGAGAGTGCGCAAAGGAAGTGAGAAATCCAAGAAGGGGTCATGTAGCTGCTACAAAGCTCAGAGAATTTCGGTTCGACCTGTTGCTGAAGCCCAATGCAAGTGAGGTTTAGCAGTCGAACAACTGTCCAAGTGACAATGAAGGTGTATACTCCTAGGGTGGGACAGGCATGTGGGGAATGAGAGTCTGTGAGCAGTGGGAACAAGTGGCTGCTAGGAGAGAATCCATCCTCATAACTATGTGTCTTTATATTGACCTTGCCTAGCCTAGGATTCCCTTGCTCGGTGGAGCTTAGTCCCAGCTCGGGGGTGACCTACTGCTGAGAGTGATGAGTAGCGCGGTCTAAGGCTGGGAGGTTCGTGGAAGGTCTGCACGCAGTTGGTGGTTTTATGCTAGTTTAAAAGATAAGTATTAATTATGTACTTAATTTATATGTGATGCATGTCTGTGTCTTGATATGTATCATGTATTCTGTTGCAATTTTGAATCGTTGTTAATTCTGTTTAAGTATGTATGACAACAGTAAATCCATGTTAAATATGTTAATTTGATTTAATGCATATTCTTTATATATATATATATATATATATATATATATATATATATATATATATATATATTCTATGTAGTAGTGTTTCCCGACAGTTGGGATGATGGTCGGGGACATTACAATATGGTATCAGAGCCATGGTTTCAACACTGAGCCTAGATGGACCAGATAGTGGTCTTTGGACCTAAGGTTTTAAGTGGAAATGGTGTTTGGATGGAACCAATTTTGAACCTTAGAATGTTTCTGAGTGCCAAGGGGTTACTTGGCCATGTTACGAAGCTCAGGAGGAGTAGCAATAGAATAAAACCACAGCTGGCGTGGTATTTGACCACAGAGAGAGAGCGCTCAACACTTGGGGTGTTGGAGCCATAGGATTTATTTGGGAAAAAGGAGAGTCCTTTAAGACCGTCAGATCCAAAGAAGGTGCAAGAAGGTTATCCTGGAAACCTTTCAGAGTTCAGTAATTAGGAGAAGTGGAATGCACTGAGGCACAAAATCCTGAAGTCCCAAAGTAGATTGTAACCACCCGATTACGAAGGACACACGTCAGTAGATCGTGAACTCTGAGAGAAAGTGCTCTGGGAAAAAATGAGCGTAGAGGAGTTGAAACTCCCGAAGCCCAAAGAGCTGAAGTGGTGAGTCATGATGACGTCACCTGGAGGTGACATGGACACATGGGATGTGTTCCACGTGTTAGTGGGTTTAGAACCCGTGGATGATTGAAATGGCATTTGGAACGTGACGAGTGTCACCCATCTGAATGGGCCACATATCAATTGCTAGTATTCCATCATGTAGCATCCTATGTGAGCAATGTTAGTGGGGCTTGAGGTTACGTAACGTAGTTAAAGGTTGGAGGACCCACAGTGGCGTTGATCATGATGCATCAACATCAATGGCCAGAAGGCATTGCGGGGACTCAAGTTGCACAGAAGCTAATTCTCCAAGGCGGTCCCACAATCCAAACTATGGTTTCACCAAGGGGTTACATGTCAACATCAGGAGAATTGCAGGATGAAAGGCGGGTTACTCCAAACCACCATTGCATTCCCCCACAATTAAAACGTTAAGTAATGTGACATAATAACGTCACCTAAGGTGACATGGGAGTGTTTGGATATTAATGGTTCAGGGTGTGTGGATGTGAAATCTTCCGAAGTCCCGAAGTCCTGGAACTCATATGGCTGAGGTTCTACAGCGAGTGTCAGATGTTGGATGTTGGGTAGAAATGGATGGTTGATCCTACCTATTGCCCGAGTTCCATAACTCGGAACTCTGAGTGATTGTTGTGTTATACTTGGAAAAATTTTGAGGCCGAAGGCCTGAGTACATGCTTATTGATCTAGCGCTTGGTCATGACTCGTGGTTGCATGGGTTGGGGACTGAGAGAGAGGTGCTACTGCCCGAAAAATTAGTATAGCAGAGCTCTGAAAGAAGAAATCTGCAAGGATTCTTGATTGAATGAGAATCACTGAGAATGAAAACTAAACATTTTCTTGAATCAGATTTTCTTATGAATGTTGTGGGATTTGTTAAGGAATGATGACCTAACAAATTTTGGTTGTCTGTATGTTGTGTTTGCAGAAGTTTAACGAGTTCTAGAACTGAATAGAATTGCCACTAAGTGCAAAAGAAATGGAAGATACACAGAATGCTTCCAGTTCAAAGAATAAAGCAAAAGGAATGGATGTTCATTTGGGAGTTGAAGAGTCGAACTCCAATGGGCATGGAGAGGAGATAAATAAGGAAGGGCATATGATGAAAATCATTGAAAGATTGCAGAAATATGCCCAAACACATCGAGCATATAGCAAAAAGCTCATGAACGCTAAGGAAAAACAGGGAGAATTCAACTTAAAGTTGATGAAGAGTTGGAGAGAATAGAAAATAAGTTGGACAAGGAGAGAGACTCAAGAAAAATAGGGAATCACCAGACTTCTGAGGGAAGAATATCAATGAGTGTTGGTAGATACCATCATCACTCCCAAGGTCACTCCAAGAGGAGAGCACACAGTAGTTCAAGCCCATCTCCTACCAGAAAGCACAGGAGATCTGGAGTATATGAACTGAAGGGAGAAATGAACAAGATTAAACCTCCTATGTTTGATGGAGAACATAAGAATGAGGAAGATGTCGAGACATGGTTTCTTGGCATGAGGAAATATTTCCAACTGCAGAATTATTCCTCTCATGTAGAAGGAAGAATTGTGATGTATCAATTGAAAGGAAAAGAAATCCATGTGATGGGATCAACTTGTGCAGGTTCAACACATTAGAGAGAAATATGTCACTTGGAAATAATTCAAGAGGTATTTCGAGAAGAAATACTTGACTAAAATATACTACGATAGAAAGATGAAAGAGTTATTTGAACTCAAGTTGGGCAGCATGACCATTGATGAATATGAATGAAGATTTTTGGAATTGTTGAAGTTTGTTTCGTTCATCAAGGATGATACTGTCAAGATTCAGAGGTATCTAAGTGTATTGTCACCTTCCATTGGGGACAAGATCCAGTATGATGACCCAAAAACTATGGAAGAAACAATAGGAAGAGAGAAATGATTATATGAGCAGCAAAGAGAGAAGCCTACTTTCCAGAAGGCTTGGAAAGACAAGAAGAAATTCAATATGGATCAGAGGAAGAAGGGAACTAAGCCACCCTTTTTCAGAAATAGTCCTTAGAGACAGCCATCTTTTAGAGAGCCCAGGAAGGCTGAAGTGGGTGGGAAAATGCCAAGACCGCCACCTATGGAATGTTGGGGTTGCAAAGGGAACCATACATACAGAGATTGCCCCCACAGAAATGATAAAGTGAGAGTTGTCCACAATGTTCAGCAGGATGAAATAGTGGAGGACATGGGCAATAGAATGCCAAGGATCTACGCAGCCCTAGACAACAAGAAAGCTAAATATTAGTCGCACATGATTGAAGTAGAAGGTATGATCAACAACCATGCCTTTACTATTTTAATTGATTTAGGGGATAGCCATATTTATATAGATCCTAGAGTGGTGGAAAGTTTTCAATGTCGAGAAGCAAACATGAAAAGTCTTGGTTAGTGCAGATGGCTACAGGAACCAAGAGAAAAATCATTGAGATAGTTAAGTCATGTCTTATGGACATGAATGGACTAAGCACAAAGGCTAAATTGAAAATTTTGTCTTTAGGTTCTTATGACTGTCTAAATGGGATGGATTGGTTGGACCAACACCATGCCATCTTGGACTATCGTAGTAAGGCATTCACTTGCCTGGATGAGGAAGGAAATCGGAAAATAGTCCAAGGAATTCCTAGAGTTGTTGCTATCAGAGAAATCTCAACAATGCAGTTGAAGAAGTGCTACAGAAAAGGTTGTCAATTATTTGTAGCCCATGTGGAGGAAACACCTAAGGATAAGGTGTCAAAGATTGAATATCATGCGGTACTAAAGGAGTTTGAAGATGTATTCCAAGAGGTACCCAGACTACCTCTGAAAAGAGATATTGACTTCTCTATAAACTTGATGCCTGGAGCAGCTCCAATGTCAAAAGATCCTTACATAATGAGTACGCCAGAGCTGAAAGAGTTGCAATTGCATCTTGAAGAGATTCTGAAGAAGGGGTATATATGCCCAAGTGTGTCACCTTAGGGTGCCCTAGTCCTATTCATGAAGAAGAAACATGGGACGTTGAGATTGTGTATTGATTTCAGACAATTGAACAAAGTAATTGTGTATCGAGGATTGATGAACTCTTCGATCAGTTGAAGGATGCGAAGATATTTTCAAAGATAGACCTCAGGTCGGGATATCACCAGGTAAGGATAAAGGATGAGGACATCATCAATACCACCTTTAGAACAAGGTATGGTCACTATGAATTCACAATGGTTCCATTTGGGTTGTCAAATGCACCCGCAATTTTTATGTGCTTAATGAATGGTGTATTTAGGGACTATCTGGACATGTTTATCATAGTATTTTTGGATGAAATTCTGGTGTATTCCAAGTCAAAGGAAGAGCATGAACAACATCTAAGGATGGTGTTGTAGGCGCTAAGAGAGCACCAACTATATTCCAAGTTTAGCAAATGCTCATTTTATCAAGAGAAAATCCATTACTTAGGGCATATTATTTCGAAGGATGGGATAGTTGTAAATCCTGAGAAGATTGAGGCCATCAGAGAATGGTCAGCACCGAAGAATGTGACAGAAATCAGATCCTTTATGGGTCTATCTAGTTATTACAAAAGGTTTATCGCAGGGTTCTCGAGGATAGCTCACCCTATCACTTCCTTGCAAATGAAGGAGAAGAAGTTTCAATGGATAGAGGATTGTGAGAGAAGCTTCCAACAATTGAAGCAACTGTTGACCAATGCTCCAATCCTGAGGATTGCAGATCTGAATGAAGACTTTGTAGTGTGTACAGATGCATGCAAAGAAGGACTAGGAGGAGTCCTCAATCAGAATGGATTCGTAATTTGTTATGAATCCAGAAAGTTGAAAGAGCACGAAAGGAACTATGCAACACATGATTTGGAGTTGGCAGCCATAGTACACGCTCTAAATAAATGGAGGCATTACCTCATGGGAAGGAGGCTCAAACTGAGGATAGACCATAACGGTCTGAAGTATTTGTTTGATCAGCCAACCTTGAACGCTAGACAAAGTAGGTGGTTGGAGTTTCTTTGTGAGTACGATTTTGATATCAAGCATATCAAAGGGAAGAAAAATAAAGTGGTTGATGAACTCAGCAGGAGAGTGCATGAATTACATGTTACATCCATTAGCATGTACCTAACTGATATTAAAGGTCAAATTTTGGAGGCTACAAATATAGATTTGTAGTACAGGGATTTGTTAGCAAAGCTACAGCAAGGTAAGATGCCATAGAAAGTGGAGAATTATAAATTGGAAACTGATGGAATACTTATGTACAAGAACAAAATTTATGTACCTAATGTCCAGGACTTGAAACTTATGATTTTGAATGAAATGCATAATCTGTCTTATACTGGGCACCCTGGATATCAGAAAATTGTGGAAAAAGTCAAGAGCCATTACTTTTGGCTAGGTATGAAGAAAGATATTGTTGAATACATCACCATATGTATGGAGTTTCAAAAGGTTAAAGCTAAGCACAGGCACCTAGCAGGGTTGCTGCAGCCTTTACCCATTCCTGAGTGGAAGTGGGAAGTGGTGACAATGGATTTCATCATGGGATTGCCCAGAATAGGCAATCAGCATGATTCAATCATGGTGGTAGTGGACAAGCTTACGAAATCTTCCCATTTCATTCCATTAAAGACTACTCACAAGGCAGCGGATGTTGCAGACATTTTTATGAGGGAAGTAGCACGATTGCATGTTATTCCCAAGACAATTGTGTCTGATAGGGACCCAAAACTCACCTCAAAGTTCTGGAAGAGGTTGTTCAAAGGATTTGGAACGAATATGAACTTTAGCATAGTCTATCATCCTGATTCGGATGGGTAGACAGAGCGAGTGAATTGAGTGATAGAAGACATACTAAGGATGTATGTGATGGACAAACCATCAAAATGGGAAGACTACCTACACTTGGTATAATTCGCCTACAATAATGGGTATCAAGCATTGTTCAATATGAGCCCATTTGAAGCACTTTATGGCAGAAATTGCAATACTCCAGTATGCTGGGATAATCCAGCCGATAGGGCAGTATTTGGGCCAAAGTTGCTCAAGGAAATGGAAGAACAAATGCTAAAAATTAAGAAGAATTTGAAAGCTACCCAAGACAGGCAGAAAAGTTATGCTAATAAAAACAGAACCCATAAAGAGTTTAAAGTGGGTGACCATGTTTTCCTGAAAGTAAAATCCAATAGAAGTTCCCTGAAGCTGGGAAGCTGCTCCAAGTTGGCAACCAGATTTTGTGGGTCATTTGAAATCCTAGAAAGGATTGGGCCAGTTGCATATATGCTTGCATTACCTATATCCATGACTATACATAATGTGTTTCATATTTCATTGCTTAAGAAATATGTAACTGATGCTAATCATGTTATCGATTGGAATGTTATTCAGGTGGAGCAAGAAGGTGTCTTGCAAGTGCATCTTGTGTGCATATTGGACCGGAAAAGAAAAAAACTCCAGAATCGAGCCATAGGGATTGTAAAGGTCTAGTTGACCTGGTACAGTACTGAGGATGCGACATGGGAGCATGAGGAGGCTATACAGGAAGAATACCCGCATATTTTTGAATATTTTGAAAATCGTGTTGATGGTGTGTAAAGAGTTGCATTAAGGATAGTGAAAAAATAAGGGGAGGGGATTGTAATATCCCCCGATAGTGCCCCAGATATATTATGAATTGTAATCATGTTTATGAATTGTAATCATGTTTTGTAGGCTGGTGAGTTGAGTATTGATAAGCTAGTGAGCTTATGTGTTTATTAGGTCGGAGAGCCTAAGTGTTAAAGCCATGAGCCTAATTTTGTATATGTAATTATGAAGATCATTAATATAATATATGAACATCGTTGCATGTCGACTAACCACAAAGAAAGAGTGATGGGGGACTAAGCGTCCACAGAATGGGTAAGGGAAAAGGGGCTTAAAGGTTGGAAGAGGGGATAAGCTTGAGGGATTAATTCCTTGAATAATAATTTATTATTATTCCAAAGATATATGAAAAACATGTTATTTTTATCCTAAGTTCCTAGAAAAGGAAACACATACTTGATGGAATGCATGCAACTTCATGGGCGACATGTGTCGGCACAAGAACATGCAATTTAACCCAAGAATTGAGTTGTGATGGGGGTTGTTCTTCATTCTTGTGTCCGTTGTCTGAACGGTGTTACCTCTACGTCTAATCGTTGCATACCTCACATAGCTCTGAAACCCAAAATCATGAAACCTTTGTGATCGACTGGTGTATTCCCGTGAATTCCGCCCAGTCTCTGTGTTTGGTATCCATCATTGACCTCTGCATAATTTCCTTGTCACGCACCCTAAAAACCAGTGGAAAACCATATGGACTGAGCTGTGTCTCTTGTGTGTCCTTTGAAACCGGTTTATCTACACTGCAAATCCGATTTCATGCTTAACTATTTGGGTTATTGTCTTCTGAGAAACTCGAGCATACTATAATTGTTTATGTTGTGTTTGTTATAACTGTGGTTTTTTGTGTCCATGCAGTCCCTTGGCTGAGTGTTATTGGTTACCGTCATTTGTTCCTTATTGAGCCATACTATTGTCCTCCTTGTGCTGGAACGGAGCTGAAGAAGCAGGTTGTCAAGCCTGTGTGCAACACTCTCTCCAAGTGAGACAGGTGGTTGTGGTTGAAGAAGTGGGTTTTCAAGCTTGTCAATGACTCTCTCCAAGTGAGAGAGTGTGTGGAGGAAGTGATAACTCCTGGAAGGGGTCTTGTAGCTACTAAAGAGCTCGAAGAATTCTGATCCGACCTATTGTTGAAGCCCAAGGCAAGGGAGGTTTAGCAGTCGAAGGACTGTCCGGGTGATAGTGAAGATGTATACTCCTGGGGTGGGATAGGCATGTGGGGAATGAGAGTCTGTGAGAAGTGGGCATAAGTGTCTCCTGGGAGAGAATCCATCCTCATAAACTATGTGTCTTCTTGTTGACCTTGCCTAGCCCAAGATTCCCTTGCTCGGTGGAGCTTAGTCCTAGCTCGGGGGTGACCTACTGCTGAGAGTGATGAGAAGCATGGTCTAAGGCTGGGAGGGTCGTGGAAGGTCTGCACGTAGTTAGTGGTGTTATGCCAGTTTAAAAGATAGGTATTAATTATGTACTTAATTTATATGTGATGCATGTCCGTGTCTTGAAATGTATCATGTATTATGTTGCAAGTTTGATTTTTTGTTAATTATGTTTAAGTCTATATGACAAGATTAAATCCATGTTAAATATGTTAATTTGATTTAATGCATATTCTTTATATATATATATATATATATATATATATATATATATATATATATATATTCCATGTAGTAGCATTTCATGACAGTGGGGATGATGGTCGGGGACGTTACACATAGATTCAAGGATAGCCTCATCTGAAGGTAACTCAACATCCATTAAACCAGGGCTTGAAAGATCACAAATACCAGGGCTCGAGGTCTTACAAATAAAAAGATCAAAATCAAGGGGAAACATCATATTACTCGAGCCCATAAGGGAGGTCAGGCTTCTGTGCAGGTCTACTTTCGTAAGCCAACAACTCACTAGTAGATGACACAATCTTGGGAGAACCCAAAGCTTTCCAAGACAAGGAGGATAAAATACTTGCATAGGATCCTTCATCTACAATACATTGATGAACACTCATTATCTGTAAGGGTGCATAAGAAGGAAGGTGAGGCTCTACAAGATCATTCAATCAAAGGAAACCATCCTAGGACTTGGAGGGAGCATACTCAGAGAGAGTGGAATGCTCCCTTATTCATAAGGTACATAACTAGAATTTCTAAGGACATGGTCAAAAGACACATCACCCCCCCAAAAAAGAGTGGGATTGACCGAATATTGCATCATCAATGTCACTTACTTAGACTTGTCACTCTCCAAGAGAAGACTAGGATCGACTAAGGATTGCATAGGAATGACCACTTCTTCAACCATTGGTTGAATAAGATGTGAGAAAATATGATTAAGAGACGCATCACTCCAAAAAACAAGAGTAGTTTCAGTCGAATATTGCATCAGTACAGTTGTTGGTTGAACAAGATGCAAGACAAAATGGTCGAGTGAAACATCAATCCCAAAAATAGGAGTAGTATCAACTAGAGATTGCATTGGCACGATCGTTGTATCAAAGAATGTTGGGAAACCAAAGATGACTCATAACCGAAAGGGCCACTAGACAAGGATCGTGCTTCTTGTACCACTACAATAGCAGGGCACAAACGAATAAGGTGGTATCCTTTGCAAAGTCTATAAAGGAACTTGGCGTTATGTCCTATACATTTAGGCTTCTCAATCATATCAATTCCCCCAACATGACTTGCAGTGGTTGGTGACATGCTCCTAGCATGACTTGTAGAGGCTAGTAGCAGATCGCCAACATGACTTGCATAGGTTGGTGACTTAATTCCGGTATGAATCATAGTGACTGGACTTGTGCTTCCAGCATGACTTGTAGTGGTTGGTTGTGGCATTAGAGACCATGGTCCCAGGAAAGATTTGTTTTGATAGATCGCAGGACAAGCAAGGTTTTGGTATACACCATGGTCCTGTCTGGTAGGATAGTATCATCCTCCCAACTGATTCATAAAAGGTTGTAAGGGAATCATCACCGAGGAAGCTGCTTGCGAGGAGAAAGTGACCTGATAAAGATTACTCATATGAGGATATATGTTGGCCCCATACGAAGGAAATCTGTGTAGGAGATTTCCCATACTATAAAAATGACTCCCCCTGGATGAAACACTGGAGGTTAGATGGAGGCTCGCCATAATAAAATCATGTTTAGGAACCGACACAGTGGAAGAAGGATATATGGATGGGATATAAGAAGTATAAGGACCTCCCATTTGAGAATTCCATCCTAGAAAAGTGTAGCTAGGATTGGGTCCAAAGGAAGGAGGATTATAACCTCCTACCATAGGATTTGGTTGAGGGATATGACCCCAACCAAATGAAAAATGAGCATAAGGAGTCACCATGCCCTCAGACCCAAAACTAGGACTCATGTGAGATGAAAAAATAGAGGATTACAAGTGTGAATTCATGCCTGGCATACCAAAAGAGAAAGAATTAGAGGCCCAAGGAATTCATTGAGCATTATGATTCAGAATACCACTCGAGAACACAAAAGGATTTGTTCCCACGGCCTAAGAAAAGACAATGGGTTGGGTAGCACTAACTGAGGGAGTCACAGGGGCACCACCAACCATAGCAGTCAAAACTCACAATGCAATAAAAAATCCTAAGGACAACTAATCATCAGAGAGCACACTCATAAATAAAGATAAAGGCCAATGCACACAAATGGGATGTGATGGATGAAAGGGACCTCGTGAACTAAAGTAGGTATGCCTCACCTAGTAGGGGCCTAAGACTCTGCAAAAATAGAGTGGAAGTGTTAGAATCAATTATAAGGACCCTTGTAGGCTTCACAGTGCAATCGGTGAGATCCCTCCAGAGAGGAAATCCTCCATAAAGTCTGTGTATCATTTGATCCCTATCTGACTTAGGGTACCTATAGAATAACCCCTGCAAGTAACCTATGTGGCTTCATATGTCCAACAACTAAAGTCACCACGATATAACCAATGCTCAGGCGATCAATTGCAAATCCAATCCACCATATGGGTAGGGTATAAATCCTGAAATATCAAAAGCAGTGCCTCTCACAGAGGTAAAGGAACTAGGAAGACCCCTAGATAAAAATAGAACCCCAGAAATATCTCTGAGGCTATGAAGGTATTAGAGGGATATCTCTGCAACCAACTTCGCATGACCTTGTGCTTAACTCAGGTGTGATTGAAGCCTCCTAAAGACACCAATTATATAATGGGTTTCAAAACCCCTAGTCGGACACATATGTTCAGTTTTATAGCCTTGGATAAGTTTACTCACAAAATCCTATTCCAAGGCCCTAGGTCCTATACTTGTTTGTGTACCATGAAAAATATAATCATTTCTAATCAATTTTAATTATTCAGCGTTAATTTTAATGGCTTCTACTTACTCAATAGGTGCAATCGTGAAACTGATGGTATTATGACTCAACATATATAAAAAGGAAGCAAATGCAAAAACAATGCTAAGTACTAGTCTTGGTTTTCAAAGAGATGGTATGCTTTTAAATGTTGTTTCCAAGATGCAATATCTACAATTTCAATGAAGTGCAATCTTTCCTAATATGCCAGAACTAATGCAATTTAAACAAAATTGCAAATGCTTTAAATAAAAGTGAAAAAAAAAAAGATTTTTTTTTTGTATTTTCAATATAATAGAATGAGAAATGAAAAGAATGAATAAAGAACCTCTCAGAAATACCCTACTACAAGCACCAATAGACAAACCAAGCAGGATACCAAGAAGTAACTACCCATTCCCAAAATGCAAGGAAAAAAAATAAGGAGAAAGAGTTCGCCCAAGAATTCAACAATGAAGTAGCTTTGTATCACTATGTAAGCACTTAACAGTTAGAATAAGGACCCAAGAAGTCTAAAAAACCAACAAAAATCACCCAGCAATCACCCATCAATCAATAAACTCATCCAAAAGATTCATAAAATAGTGTACGTGATTATTCTGAGAATAACTCACATATGTACGCACCCTAAACAAAGACAGCTCGCGCATGTACGCATCTGTCAAGGGAAAACCAACATATGTCAAGGAAGACATTGTGAAGGCAAAGGTTAGGCCAAGAAAATCAGATACAAGGAAAAATATAGGTTGCAAGCAACAAACGACAGAGAAACTTAGGAAAATACAGAGCAAATAAAGGAGAAAAACACCTAATACCCCAAAAAGGAGATATCCCCAGTATGGTCGCCAATTATTTTATGAGGAAAATCTCTCTATGGCTAGGGGAAGACCATAACAAACAGAATGAAACCAAGAAATCAACTCTAATCTCAAGTATTCTATATAAATTAAATTCTAACAAGAGAAGGATAGAGTCCTACCTCATCCAAACATCTGAAAAAGACCATTGTTGAGCACACAACCCAAATCTTTATACCTGCAACTTGTTCTCAACAACCAAAATATGCAAGCATGTGTTAATGATATATAATGTTAGCATACAAATCAACATAATCCATTAATATACATCACAAATAAACCCATGGAAAGTAATATAATTTTTTTCAAGATATCAATTGGATGAGAAAGAGTATTTCTATTAATGTAATAAACAAAAGTACATAGGTGACAAACTTCTGTAACACCACATATCGAAATCAAGAAACTAAGTCCCTCCAGCTGGGTCTCCACCACTTCAATCCTCAACAAAGTAAATATCACAAGTAGGAGTCAATTAATTTCTCCATTACAAGATAGGAAGAGCTTGGGGGATGAACACAAGAAGTTCATACTTTCAAGGACAAAGGGATGCAGACTCAGTTGAGGTGAAATTTCTCCAGAGTGTCTTTGCTCTCAATGTGTTGAATTCTCAAGGCTTGGATATGTCTCAATTTATAGCCTCCAAATGGAATTTAAGGTTTGAGTCAGAGAGTTTCTAGTATATGGAAGTTCAAGGTTCATGGATCTCGTGACATGGCATGGAAACTCGATGCATTTTTTTATTTTTTAGCACCAAACCCGATTTAATAGGGTTGTAATGGAGCAGCCTGCGTATACGCTATATGTATAAATGATAGGTCATATACATGTGTAAAAATGTTTATTTTTAGATCTGGAGTGAACAAAAAGAGGAAATGAAGTCTGCATAGGAAAATGGAAGGCCATCAAAGGAAGATGCATGGAGTGTGGAAAAATATGCTATAACAATGTTCCTCATCGACCTCAACACCATCTAAAGAGACTATGCAGACTCTAGTTGAACTTGTACTAGGGAGGTGGGGTGGAATTCCCTAATAAGATCCCATAAGCGATGGGTCTTGAACGATTCCTGGCCCAACATGTCTTGAAAGATTCCTGGATTAACATCAATGATTGGAGAGAGTTCAGAACTAAATCGTATAAGAGGGAGAATGTTGTCTATGTTCCCTGGATGATTGGTTTCATAGTGTGTTAATTGGTTGATGGTGACTATCTTCCCATTGTGAGAGAAGATCATGGTGCAAAATATAAAACAGGTGACGACCTTCATGGCGTACATGTTTCTTCATCCAAAGAGGATGTTGTAGTCCAATTGGGCATCGATGACTTAAATATCAATGAGAATCCCCCCCCCCCCTTAGTTCAACTAGAACATTTTGGTAGAGGTCTTTAGGTTGTGATGGGGGTCCATCATATGCTCGAAGAATAATAGATGAAAGGATAAGCTCGTGTGATCCAATTTGTTTCCATACAGTTTTGGACATAATACATGTAGATTCCCCTTCATCTATGATACACTAATGTATTGTTGTGTTTTAAATTTTGATCGAGATTTGGAAAGCGAGCAAAGAGAGAAGGTGTGGTCCTGCATTATCCAAATCAAAAGTGATCAAAATAGTGTCTCATGGGTCAACTTCCCCCAATTGTGAGAGCAAGGCATTTTGTTGTGAAGGGCATGTTTGGAGAACCTCTAAAATAGACATAGCAGTCGGGGATTGAGCCAAATCATTGATCATGCTATAGTTTTGTATTTCCCTAGCATGGGGGTTGTGTACGCTTCTATGCAAAGTTGCATGGGGTACTCGAATGGTTGGTTATGTGCTAGGATGGGGTATTGTTAGAGGTTGTCATGTTGGTAATTGGGGTGAGTCTTATGTGGTCGGATTTGAGTTAGGAAGAATATCGTACTGATAGATGTCAGTTTGTAGTAGAATTTCCTCTTTAGTGGTGAGGAGAATTTTCCAATTCGTCATGTTTCCAGGTTGGGTTTGACCTGAGTTAGGGTATTTTCCCATCTGTTGTGGGTGAGGGGCATCCTCTGGTTGAGTATTGAAAATTTTGTGATGAGGAATCGGGTTCTACAACTCTATTGGTGTTGGGGTTGTAGACAATTTTGTGGTATCTTTGGGGAATGTTATGGTGTAGGGGGTCTTTGCGTATTCATGATTTCTTTCATCCTCTTATAATCGGATATTTGAGGGAAGTGGTGGGTATAATGTCCATAATCACCACACAATGCACAAGGGAAATTGGTTCTAATGTTGTTTTGTTTCCCTTGACATGGTTGGGAAATATTATTTCCCCCTTGGTGATTTTGTTTACCATTATTCTTGTTACCTCTTGTTGGGGGGGTTTTCTATTAGGGGTTTTCCCCTGTCCTTGGTTGTTGTTATTTTTTTTCTTACCCTTATTATTTTTATTCTTGTTTTGATTAGGGGGATTTTATGTATTCAAATGTTCAAAGGATTGAACTTGTTGAATGGGAGAGGGCTGAATAAAATTCACACCTACCTATTGATGTCCATGTGGTGGGGAAATAGGTTGAGGGGGACCAGAAAAAGAGTAGTATGGATTACCTTGAGGGAAGAGTCTATATTGATTGTATTAGGTAGATGTGCCACTTCCACTACCAGAGTTGTATTTGATGGTAGGTGGTGGACCTAGAAGTGGCATTTGCACTAGATTTGTTGGTGGTGTAGGTATGTGTCCTCCCATCACGGGGGTAGGAGGGACCATGAAAGTTGGGGGGTGGGGGTGGGAGAAGAAAAATATGGGTTTCCCATAGGGATGGTGATATTGGTTGGCCCCAAACGTGGGTATTAATTGATCATATGGGTTAAAAAAGGCCATGGACCCTATCAACCCATCTATGGCATGGGTTGCTCCTAGTTTATCTTGACCAAAAGGAAGAGGACAAGGAGGGTCTTGTAATATGGAGTAAAGGTACCCTGATTGGGAGTAAATGAGATCAAATAGTTGATCCTTTGAGATAGTTTATCCTTCGCATTGGGAAAAATTAGTAGCCACATATATGGCTATGATCGGGACTATTGATTTAAGAAACCAATCTAATCATTGTTGTGGGGTGGTGTCATGCTTGGAAATGATTATTCTCTAGTGCCATTCATGAACAATAAATGTGGATAGTTGCGGTTTGTTTGAATTTAAAGAGAATCTCAAAGCTAATTTCATGGTGGACAAGAATTTTAAATAAGGATAAGCAGGATTTAGCCAGTGATTCGAAGGTCATGTGGGACCTTGATTTCTCATCAACATACCATTTGGAAGATGGACCAATGAGTGTTCTCTGGAAAAATATCAAATGAATGGAATCCTCCATGATATTATTGGAAGAGAACCACAAGTGAAAGGACATAATGTGATTATTTGGGTCCTCACCTATTTTCTCTTCAAACTTTGGAATGTTTGAAGGTAATTTGGTGGGCATGTTGGGCCACGTGGCATCGTGCAAGATAGGGTCATTTGTAAGTTTGGTCAAATCTAGAATGTTGAGTGATGCCAAATATGGCATGGTAAGAGGTGTTCCAACCAGAGTGTGTGGTGGTTGAGACGTGGTTCCTTGTGAGGATGGTTGGGAACTTGTACCCTGAGACGAAGGTTAAGCTCTTCCTCCTTGTGACGAAGGACTAGTGAGTGGATTATTTGGAATGTTGGTGTTGAGTAGGGTGGAACCAATCAAAGTTGATCCTAAAATGGCTGCACTCATTGGTTTATATGATGGTTGAGCTGATGTGTCATCTAAATTAGAGGTGCCTCCCAATATTAGGGGAATATTCTACAGATGTCTAGAATGACAAGGATTCTGTGGTTCCCCTATGATTCTGGGATAGCGAGAAATGTGTGTGATTTGTGATGAAATAAACAAATGAATAAGTGATTTATTATATTTTTGGATATCTCGACAATGTCATTCACATTTGCAAGTAATCAATAATGTATATCATACATAAAACAACTAAAAATGCAAAAATGTAGGGTGGTGTGGGTTTTATTCGTGTGGGGGAATAACATAAATTGAACATGTCCTAAAATATGTAGTGTTCTTCCTCTAAAAAATAGAACTAGGCCTTCCAAAATCACTCAATAATGGGGCATGAATCCACCAAAAGAGGAACTAGTGAAGGTATGAACAATTAGTTATAATGAGGGGTGAAAGGGGAATATCCCAAAAATACTGACGATATTTCCCAACAGTCGTTCAAAATATGATTGAGGTGCAATTGCAGCCCTCAACCACCACTTGGGTAGAAATGCTAGTTTTTGGCAACCAAGTTACCTCGATCAAGTGCAACATTTATATTTTCGGCCTAAGAAATGGGTCACGAGATGGATTATTTCCAAGAGTTGGGTGACTTAAGGAAGCACACATAGAATAACTAGACCTCATCCTTCAACCCTTCATGAGTATCCCCTTGCCTTATGGTGTAGGAACACTTTATTTAAAGGATTTTGGTTCCCTAATCATCAACCTCTAAGTTTCAAATGTGAAAATGATAATGAGGGGTTATTTGGGTACCTACCCCCGAAATACTAACTTAGACTACAAAATTCTTTTGTGTTCCTCCTGTGGAGGTTAAAAATAACTTGCTTAATGGTTTATTTTAGGATTTGAAGTGGGATGTGAGGTTGAGTTCATGAACCAACCTCATTGATTAAAATGGTGCAGAAAATTTCCAAGGATATATGTAGTTTTTTTAATTCTCCTAGATCGCTTATGGGTGTAGGGAGAAGAGCATATTATGACTCCAAATATGTAATAGAAATTTTAATTGTGTGGTAATGTGCTATTTTTTTAAAGAAGTGATGGTGTGAAATAATTTTTAATAAGTTAAATGCAATATTTTATCATGTGGACATCGCTTGGTCTGTTACAAATCTTGATTAGTCTAGCTTACTAAGTGTGTTTTAGACAATCCTTGTCTAATTCAAAAGCCTTAGATCACTAGAAATGTGTACATATGGGTCCTTACTTTTGATCCTTTAAACTCCCTAAGATGTTGTCTAATATAATAAAATGAAACTCTTCCTAGATTGCAAAGCATGTGGACATTAGGTCCTTACAAATGTTTCAAACTTCCTAGGTTGTTTTTTATTGCTTTAAGAATTTTGAAACTATCCTAATATTGAAAGCATGTGGGCATGTATGGGCCCTTTAATTTTCTAATATTATGTTTCAATTTGTCAAAAAAGAAAACAAAAAGGTATTGGACTCTCCTAATTATTTGATTGATTAAAGGGAGATGGATTTTCTTAAGAGATTTTTTTCTAATTCCCCCAGATCACTCAAAGGTGCAAGGGAAAGAGCATACTCAAGGATATCAAAATCACCTCCTAGTCTCGATTTAGTTGATTGCAAAAGAAAAAATAACTCTAGAGTTCAGATGTTATACTAAGCCATCCATGTGGCAACAAAGAAAGGGAAATATCTTATGGTTCCTTTTACCCCTTTAAATTTCTAAATACTAATGCAAGAAAGAACTCTAAGTCTAATTTTTATTGTTTTACAAAGTGTTGAAAAATAAACCTAAAACTACTTGGTGAAACTAGCTCAAAAAACCCTTACAATCAATGAGAAAGAGGATTTATTCTTGGCCTCTAGTTCTGACAATCATGCATAGTGCGAAAAATTGTGTAGTCTATGCGAAAGGAAAAAAAGGGAAAAAGTAAAGTTTGTGCAGTATGCGCGTCTGTTTGGCCTGAACCCACGCAAACACAGTGAAGTGGTGGGAATGAAAATTTGAATCGATTTCTCTTGATCAAAGGCTCAATTACTGCATTTGAGGGTTGGTCTGCACTAGTATTGACCCCTGCAAACACAAGTTGATGAGAAATAAATCTCTAAGGGCCTAATTGGTGAGGAATTTGATCAAACTTCCCAGTATTGTAACCAATCTATTATGCTTTGTTTTCCACTTGGGTGAGAAAAATCAAGGAACTTAACTATCTATTTAGGCCAACAAGACAACACAAAATTAGGTTAGTTGATCAGTGGATCAACCAAAGAGAAAATAGAAAAACAAATAACAAGAAAATAAAACTAAACTAAGCATGTATAAAACTCAAATGAAAACATGAAAATAACACAAGGAATAGCTACCAATAGCACTGATCTTCGAATTAGTAACACCTAGGAGAAATATGGGGATTTATCAATCCCTTCTTCCTCCTTGGGAAGGCTCTATAGTTCCCCAAAATAGAGCTCTACTCTCCTAACAATGGAGTAAAAATGGTGAAGAACTTCTTGGTTAAACTTATCAAGAGGTGAGAAGTATACCACTTGATATGATTGCACAAATAACTCTTAAGAGAATAGATGGCTTCTCCAAAAGCAAATGAATAACATAAAAATACTAATGAATTCCTTTTTTGCTTGCATCCCCAAAGCATGTATTTATAATACCAATATAAGCTATTACATAACTTGCTTCTAGTGTGAATGGAGGCTCTTTTAGAGGTACCAACCATCCTTTACAGAGCCTCAAGGCTAGATTTCAAACCAATTTGGGTGTTTTGTCAAGGTACACCTCAATATGGAAGTGGTTGAGGCCCGACCAAATGCATTACTGTGTCATTTCCGTATATGCATAGGTGGTTGTGAGGAAAATTGCACAGACCATGCAATTTGTGATGATTCAACTATGTTCGCTCATGCAGATGTGCGCAGGAAGGATTTGAGGAACTTGCACAAAAACTCAAGGGACTATTTGTATAGTTTTGTGACTTGTTGAATTGATTATGTAAATGCTATAGGGATGTTGATTAATATGTTGTGTTGGTACTTTCTTCAACCATTGTTTGTATTTGTATGAGAAATTTTTCAATGATAACACTCACCACTATGGCCCACATTGTTTGCTAGGTCACCCCGCCATGTGGATCCCAATCATGTTGATGTCACTGTATGGATGATTTTTTTTTAATTCCTATATTCATGAAAACTCATGAATTTTTCTTGGGTTTTCAAGGAACGGTTCATCCACCCAACACCTCACAAAATCGACCTCTACCGTAACAATATATCTTCAACCTATAGTCATATCATGCATCCCAAGCATTGCAACCAATATATGATACCAATCCATGACACACCCCACTTCCCGAGTGCCTCAAAAACTCGCCTTCTTGAGACAATTTCAAAATTATGATACCTTTATTATGGAAAAAATGGACATATTAACACAATTTCAATAACAAGAAACATGCATGAATGAAAAATAAATCTTAATTTTCCGTGTACAAAAAATAATAATAGCTAGCATGTCTTAATCATATCAAAGAGATAAATGAAAATCACAGAGAAACACTTAAAGACTAATCTTTTATAAAAAGTTCCATCAAGTGCCTGAAGACATCAAACATTCCACCCAACTTTAGACATTGTTGTTCTAGATCTCAACAATAGGTCACCCTAGGTCTAGGTCTATGAATCCACAAGGATGGGTCCTAGGTCAACTCTAGTTTTCCAAACCAGTCTAGAAAATCAAATCTCAAAGTTTCTCAACCATACAACAATCCCAGTTTACCAACTCTCTTTCCCATCATCTTGGACAACCCAAGAGCATGATCCCCCTTCATTTCCACATAGTCTCTCAGAATATTCACCTAGATCTAGGGCTCCAATGCTACTAGTTAGAAAATATCAATGCTAGAAAATTATAGGATTCTGAGTTGTATATAGTATTGGAATTAGTGGAAGAATTATCATTCACAGAGGCATTACATATTTGTTGGAACACTAGTAGTTCCTACAGGAAATAACCATGGCTCACTACCTCCAGCAACTCGTCTCCTCGTGCGCACAACCAGATCCAATGTGAACAAGAAGGAAAGTAATGATGAAAAATAATCAGGTGGCCCAAACCAACCAGCATGATCCAGGTGGACATTGGTGGCCACCCACATGTTCCACTAACTTAAAACATAGTTTCCATCTTGGAATTTTTCTACGGTTTTTTTTTGGACCTAAACTTTTGGGGTTGTTTTGAGGCCCTAAATGATGTTTTTTTGGCACAGAAGAGATTGATCCATTTAGAATATGTACTTGTCAGCTATACCTTTATGGAGATATACCAAGCACCCCAAATGGATATCGTATGAAAAATTAATGCCCACGGGAAGTTGACGTATCAAATAACCACATCGGGGTGCTCAAATCTTTTAGTGTTTCATCTTATGGGATTAGGGTTTTGGATGGTTAGGTTTTTCTCATTGACACTTTATGTTAAAAGGTCTTTTTGGCCTCAATGTAATGACTTCTTGTGAATGCATAGTCATCACTTCTCTTCTCAAAGATAAGATACAATTGTTCTAGCAATTTCATTTCACTCTGCATTTTTATAGTTTTTGCATATTTCATTCATTAATAGAAATTGAGTATTATTGTATTTCTATGTTTCTGTCATATTTTGTATGTTTTATTTTGTTCCCTCATAAATATGGATAAGTGGTATCAGAGTGGTCTTCTCTTTATCTGTTTCTTTTTGCATGTCCCCAACAAGGTCAAGGTATAAGGAGTTGGAGATCAAACTACTTGAGCCTCTGAAATATCATCCTTTCTAACCTCAACGACCTCCCATGGAAGAATAAAAGAGAGACAAGGGAGTAGGAGATCATTTTTAGTTGTTGCTCGAAGAATCCCTCACACAACATAGGAACAAGATTATGAATAATTTTTCTCAAATCCTTCGACAATTGCCAACAACAATAGACGTGTCTTCGTCAGAAATCCACTTTAGAGGCACAACCCCTTTCAAGGTACAATTTAATTTTGATATTCTCGTATTTCAAGGTTAGATAGATGAAGATGATTTGGAAAAATAGTTGAATATACTAAAAGGTTATTTCTATGTCCACAATTTCTCCAATAGGGAAAATATCACCTTTGCACTCCACAAGGTTGTCCCCGTGTCAAAAATTGATGGGAGACTTACTATGAACAATATTCCATAAAGAAGTTTGAAATGTTTGGGGTGAAGCCCACTTGGGACTCTTTAATGGATGATATTAAGGAACAATATTACCCTAATGAAAACTATGATGACTAGTATGCAAGATGGACCACATTGCATATCGAGAGGGACCAAGTGTTGAAACTCACAAATACCTTCCATACATGACATGCCCCATATTATTATTATTATTATTATATATAAATAATAATAATAATAATAATAAAGAAGTATAACAATTACACTAAAGGGGTCATAATAAATACTTATATATAAGTACATAATAATTACCCAAAAGAGTCATAATAAATACTTATCTAAGTATATAATAATAAAAGTATAATAATTATCCTAAATGGGTCATAATAAATACTTATTATGGATATTTTGGGAATGATAAAACAAGTAAAGACAATTTATGAAGAAAACCTAAAATATAATAAATAATTAAATGATAGACCATAGGGATTGGGTTCTTTACCATGGATGGAATATATAAAAGGACAGAGAAGGAGGAGGAGGAAATGAGCATTTCATCTTGCTTGAGAAATTTGTGGACAAGGCTACAAAGGGTTGACATAGTAGTGGATTAAGGGCTTGGTGGAATAATTAAAGTAGAAAAGGTCTACGATTGGGTGGAGAGTCCTCCCCCACTTTTTGTTGTGGTTTGTCATATCAATGATCAAGGTATCACTATGTTTCTAAAGTCACCTGATTACAAGTACGCTGGATGAAGCCTCACCTCTCACTCCTCCTTACAAGTTAAGTCATTTTAATTGAAGTTTCCCTATGTTAGAAATAAATGGTTATTTGAACTAATTTATGTTTTTTATTTCTTTTAGTAGATTGTCCATTACAAATGGTATCATAGTTTAGTTCTAACCCTTAAGACCTATGGGCCTTCCCAATTAGGTTACATACATAGGTAGATTCAATGATAGATCTAAATACCCATTTATTTATGACCTAAAAAAGGAGAATATATATCTCTAAGCTTTGATAGATTAAGGTTACAATTTCTTTTTCCATGATAGATTTACAAATCTATGTCGTGATAGATAGTAGCTCAACCCTTGTAGGGTAGGTAAGATAATGCCATTGAGGAAAATATTGGTGCTTTGACAACCAAAATGCATGAATATGGGATATTTTATTTTCTGTTTTTTTTTTTCTGTTTTTTTATGTTTGATTTGTTGAGATGTGTCAAAGGAATATCAAATTCTGGTTCAATTGTTGTTTTATGTTCTGAGCACTGAAATGATACACAATCAAATTTGAAACATATACAGTTTACTCAGTTTTGTTCTCCAACGTTATTCCAACTGTTGTTTTAAATTCGAAGCTGAAATGATCCTCAATGGAATTATCCAAGAGATCATTTTGATAATTTTTAATTGATATATCCAGTTAACATTAATTAAAGAATGAAGCCACATTAGTTTTTTTCTTATTTAATGGATTAAGTATAATGAGAACTTCAATATGCCACGAGTATAATTTAGTTATTCTTCTCATTTTTAAAAACGTTTGTCTTTTAACAACTATTTATCATGAAGCTTCAAACGCATATTTACTAAGCAAATATAGTTGCTATAGGCCAATTGGAGGAATTGAAGGATAATAAGGTATACAAACTACTTACCCAAGTATGATAATCTAAGAAGGTATACAAATCTAGATTAGGGTTTTAAACAAGATCTTGATTGGATAAGCAAGTATTAGGTTGTTAAGTGAAAATTTGGTTGTTTTGTAAGGGTAAAAGGTTACAAGGTAATATAATTCTTCTTTATCTATACTTTTATTTTTATTGGAATACTTAAAAGTATTATGTATATTTTTATAATGAGGTAAGGCTCAAGCATATTCATCACATAATTAATAGACTAATTAATTATTACGGTAGTAGGATTATCATAAAAACTATGCATAGAAACAATAAAACTATTAAAAGATATAAAGTCATGTATAAAAATAATACAACTATTAAAAAATATGGAGTCAAAGGTATTTGATATGTTGTATGAATTTGTAGGAATGAGAATGAACGAAAAATTTATTTATTATTTATTTATTTATATAAAAAAAGGGAGTATTATTAATTTAATAAACGTTTTAATAAGTATGTCGGATTGACTAAATAATTATTGTGTAAGGGCTTCAAACTTTATTATTATACACTGTGTTTCAACTCGATGTGAGTGAGACGTAATCATTTAGATATATAGAAAGATTATTTGGGTGAGTTTGATCCAAGGACATCTCATCTTGAAGAGGGGAAGAAAAGAGTATGAATTAATGATTTTGTTTTTAAAAGAAAGAAGTTCATTGTTCCATCTTGATACTTGAAACTTTTTTAGAGAAATGATTGCATATATGCCAATAGTTATTAGACCAAACATTATCATTTTCACTTTACATTTTGGTTGAATTTCATTTTCATGTGAAATAGATTGAAATTTTAGATTTCTAATGTTTCATGTGCCTTGATTTTTGGACTTCGCAATCTTTGGGATATGCTCATTTGATAGTGTTGAATGAGCTTGTGATTTTGCTGGAGTGGAGTGAGATGACTATCTCATTGAAAATCATTAAAAGAGGATTTAGAGGCTTTTTGAGGATTACCTCTTTAATTTAGCAAGTTGTTGGCAAACTTTTCTATGGATGTCCTCATGGTTTCCAAACCATGGCATGGAGTGTATGCTATCCTTTAGAGTCTCTTCAATATTTTATTCACAGGAGGGATTATTTGAGCAATATAGGTGGTATGAGTTCCAAAACATTTGAATAATTTGAATTAATCTTTCATATTGTTGATTTGTAATAATTGATGAGTACACACCTATTATGAAGAGTGAAAATCTAGTATTCCAAGGATTGGTTATGTATTTGGATTACACAAGAATAATTACCAGGTGATGGCTAGAGTTTAACCATTCCTTCATGTATGTGGATAAAGAGTGTTAAGAAAACTTAAAAGATTATGACCTAGTATTCATAACAATCCTTGGAATGGGTTGAGCTAGGGATGCAAGGTGGTGTTAGAACCCTTGGGAGAATGATCCAAAATATATAGAGAACTACAATATAAGAGCAACAAAAGGGAGAACTAACAGTGGATACACTTATTAATGTTGTGATAAACATGGAAAATTGATTTGGAGTTTGATGATTTAATGGAATTAATAGCTTGTTTTACTGCTCAGTAAGAATATTTTCCTTTATTGTGGTGGATTTAGTTGTTGGGGCTTACTTGAAGGTTAACCATGTATTAAGACAAGGAAATTATATGAATAAATTATCATGTTGATAGGGTAATTATGCATACCCCCTAAATTGTCAACCTTCTAGTTGAAAGAAAGGAAATGATTGTTGAAAAACGATCGGTATCTTGATGAGAACCTAGCACACATAGTATTAATGATACGTCTCATGCTAATAAACTCAACCCAATTTATCCATGGGCTAGATGCATGTTTTAATTCATTCCCTAGGAGTTAGTATTGATTATGTATTCATGCAAGATAGTGTCTTGACTTTGCTAATAAATCATGATAAGAATGTCCATTTTGTTTGATTGCTTTGTATGTATTATGTGCTAAGATAATTATTATGTTCATGATGTTATGCTATCATAAGAGACCTATGGTATTTACACATGATGTTATGCGGTTCCATTGATTATGTTGATGTAATGATTAACTTTGTTAAAGACGTGTTGAGGTTATAATATCATGACAGTATTTAATGAGGTGGTCGCATGTGGTACTTACATGTAGATTTTTTGATGAGATGTTTTAATGATGACATGTGTGAGCATTTGGTACTTACGTGTAGTTTTTATGATGACATGTGTGAGCATGTAGTGATTAAAATGATGTTGTATTCTCATGATGACATGCAAGAGTCAACATGTGGATTATTTTACATGATATAATAATTACAACTAATATATTGGTTGCATGTTGTGAGGTGGTGATTGATAGGAAAATCCACCACTAGGCCAAGAGGGCCGGTTTATTTGATAATCTCGTGGGATCCCATAACCACGAAGGAGAATGTTCCATTGGTCACAACTCAATCTACGACTTATGCTAGTAATTATTATGCCTTGTATTGGATTTTTGATGTTGAAGTCCCAAAGAATGGATTGAGTATTGATCGCAGGTGGTGTTGTGGGATTGGACTTAGATGCCTAGGGTTATAACTGGAAGTTATGGAGGGATTTTAGGTTAGCCTTTAGATATTCCTAGTGTACGTGGGTACCAAATGCCTTCTTGGGCAAAAGAATTCTCAAGCCTTGGGGCTCTGAATAGACCGATAGGCTTTAGTCCTAGTTTTGGAAGTCAAGAAGGATGGGTAGAGAGTACAACTGCTTCCTTGCTGTTGTGATGTGGAATTTTGATGCCTAATTTGGTCACCTAGGTAGCTTTATACTAGTCCAACAAAGGGTGTAGTGGAATATACATGAGCTAACAGAAGTTGTTGTGGAGGATATGGTTGTTGAATTTTTATATGAGATGATATGATATAGTATTGTATATGAGATGATGTGATAGATTCATATGAGATGATTTATCACGATGATGAATGTGCCAAATATATAGAGAACCTAAAGGCACATATGGTCACCATACATGAAAGGATGTGTCTCTAATAATTATAATAACTATTTATTATTATTATTATTATTATTATTATTAATTATTAATTATATTATTAATTATTAATCTACAAGAATGTCTTCACGATGTTGTCCAAACATCAACACTCCCTCTCAACAAGGGAGACATTCTACACCTCAAGCACCTCAAGTCCATATCACTCCTTGTCATGATCAAGGGAGGACTATGCCTCGACCCATTTACCATAAGTACACCCTTGTGATAAATGTATCATATGGTTTGCAACCCAATCTAGGAGAAGGTATGTTCGATGCTTACTAAGGTCATTCACCATAGGTACACCCCTATGAGTGAAGTTTTCTCAATGTTGAAACATCAACACTCCCTCTTAGATAGGGAGGTATCTTTTCACAATGTCTTCATTTAGTAGTCCACTGACTACTCTGTCATCAACTAGTAGCACACTGCTTACTACCATGCCATCGGTAGCTCAAATAATATGCCATAATAATTATGACTATGTTGCAATCAACTAGTAACACACAACTACTGCAATGTCATCCAACAATACACAATTATTTCCATGTCATAGTAGTACACAAATATTGTCCAGTGGTACACAACCACTGCCATAGTCTCACGACTATGTAACAATCCACTAGTAGCACGCAGCTACTATCATGTTGTCCAGTGGTACACAACCACTACTACAGTCTCACGACTATGTATCAATCCACTAGTAGCACACAAATACAAGCATGTTGTCCAATGGTACACAACCACTTCCATAGTCTCATGACTATGTAGCAATACACCAATAGCACATAGTTACTATCATGTTTTCCAGTGGTACACAACCACTTCCATAGTCTCACAACTACGTATCAATCCACTAGTAGCACACAACTACTAGGATGATGTCTAGTGGTACACAACCACTGCCATATTCTCATGACTACGTAGCAATCCACTAGTAGCACACAGCTACTAGCATTTTGTCCAGTGGTACACAACCATTGCCATAGTCTCACGACTACGTACCAATCCACTAGTATCACACAATTACTAGCATGTTTTCGAGTGGTACATAACCACTTCCATATTCTCATGACTACGTAGAAATCCATTAGTAGCACACAGCTACTAGCATATTGTCAAGTGGTACACAACCACTACCGTAGTCTCATGACTACATAGAAATCCACTAGTAGCACACAACTACTAGCACGTTGTCTAGTGGTACACAACTACTGTCATAGTCTCATGACTATGTAGAAATCCACTAGTAGCACATAACTACTAGCATGTTGTCTAGTGGTATACAACCACTGCCATAGTCTCAGGACTACGTAGCAATCCACTAGTGGCACACAACTACTATCATGTTGTCGAGTGATACACAAACACTGTCATAGTATCACGACTACATAACAGTCCACTAGTAGCACACAACTACAAGCATTTTTTCCAGTGGTACACAACCACTGCCATAGTCTCACGACTATGTAGAAATCCACTAGTAGCACGCAACTACTAGCATGTTTTCTAGTGGTAAACACCCATTTTCATAGTCTTTGTGACTATGATGTGATGTTTCTCCTATCCTAGTAGTCTTATTCACACCTAGACACCTCGTATAGCATAGAAAATACTACAACGATAGCCCCATTCACACCTAGCCACCTCACATGGTGTAGGAAAGGCTAAGCTGCAAGTCTTATTCACACGTATACACCTCACATGACGTAGGAAAGACTTATACATGGTTGCACATTACTCCGTCAGTCACCTCACATAACTGGTTAGGGAAACCCTTGGCTAGAGGGGTTAGCTGACTGGAGGAGAGAAACACCACACCTCCCTCTTAACAAGGGTGGGCATTCTGCATCACGCCAAGCTTGTCTATGAAGTACTCATACTTCACTCTAGACAATGGCTTGGTGAGAAAGTCCATTATCTCCTCATTTGTGGATATGTATTGGAGCTCCATGGAAACTCTTTGAACCATGTCTCAAATGAAGTCCTGCAAGAAACTTCTTAATCCAAGCTGCTTAACAGCTTACAATATTGGTTGCTATATAATTTGCCTCTACTGTAATGAGTGCCACTGATGTCTTCTCCCTACTCAACCATGAGATAACAGTGATCACATATGGAAACAACATCTGGAAGTATTCTTCTAATCCATTTCACTCCCTACTCAGTCAGAATATGTATAACTCTGCAGTTCCACATCTCCATCTGAGGCATATCTCAATCCATATCCACTTGTACCACGTCTGTATTTAAACATTTTTTTGTTGTCAACCAATGTATATGTCTTGAAATCAATGTTAAAAGGTCCACATCCCAATCCTTCTTACTAGATTCCTTCACTCAAACAAGGGAATCCTCTTCAGGAGGTCTCATATCTCCTCAAGGTCTAGCCTCCTTTCTATCAATCCTAGAGGACCTATCTCCCATATGAATCTGAATCTGAAGAGGAATCATTTTTTAATGAAAGTCTCTAAGAAACTAATTCTCTCTTAGATCAGGCCCAGTCTAACTCTGCATGATCCCTCTGAAGCTTGACTCCCTCTAAGGCTATATAGTCTTCAGAGTCATTTTCTCCATCTGCATGTGCTAACCAACACACATCTATCATCTACTATGTATCCTACTATGACCAACACACATCCATCATATACTCGAATTCATACAGCTAACAATGTTGATTTTCTAGTGTTAAATTTAGACAAGTACAATTTTCCGCAAGTGGTAATTACTTCCAATTATATACGATATTGCTTTAGTAAACTCTAGAACATCACAATTAATTACACTCAGAGCATTCAACTACTTAGAAACTTTAGTCTTTTCCTTAGATCACTTCCCACGTGTGAGAGAGAAAAATATATGTGTCTATTGTTGTGTCTTTCAAGTGTCTTTTTATAGTAATATTAAATTGATCCAAAAAGACATGTCTCTTTGAAAATTTAATTTAAAATTTAATTTAATTTTCTTTATTATAAATAGTTGGAGAATACCTCCCCTAACTACCCAAAGATTAATTCGATTATAAACCATCCACATAGTATTTGACTTTGTTAAATTATTCCTCCATAATTCATGCGATTCTTTGCATAAATATAGGTAGAAGTAAATAAGTAGTACATTCTTCATATTTAGGTAATTAGACACTTTTACTAGAAATTATTGTCCATCATAATTTATGGAATTCTTTCTATAATTTAGGTGAGGTAAAAAGTAAATATATTACATAGAGATTATAACAACCCCATAAATTTAACACTCCCAACACTTTACTCTACTCTCATTTTTGTGGGCCCTCCTGTGAGGGAGTCAAGCCTAGTCCCACTTTGATACCATGTTGAATTTTTATATGAGATGATATTATATAGTACGGGATCAAATTTTTCTCAAAATTCAAAGTGCTCAGAATCGCTTCAAATCGAACGGCTGCGTAGGCCTCGTTTGGGTTCAAATGGACGTCGGATGAGAGAGATATCGCATTCTGTTCAAATTGTTAAACAGGCAAAAAAAATGTGTTGACTGTACAGTCTGTACGGATGCTGACATGGAAGGGCCATACGACACGTGGCAGGGCTAAGTTGGCAGGGTCGTATGACATGTGGCAGGTGTTGGTTGGCAGTTGGATGACGAATCATTTCTTGACGCGTGGCTTGTTTGTGGCGAATGGAATGGCGACACGTGGCCCAATCAATGGTCGCCACGTGTCACCCGGACAATGGTATAAAACTTTGGTAGTCGGCAGGACTCTACCCTGCGACCTCCGGGGCAAGGGGAAGAGCTTTGGGAAGGTCTGCCCAACCGGTGCGCCCACATGTGATTCTTATTATATATATGATTTAAAATTGATTTGAATTGAATTATGTGTGAGTTTGGGCGCGATCCGGGCCAGGGCTAAGCCCCCGCCCTCGGTCGTATGTATTTTCCATGTAACCACCGGCGTGCATGCATTCCGACCCTTTTTCCACATGTTTAAACCCTTGGCCCTTTTCGTATGAGCGCGCGGTCACATGGACCCATATGCCCACAGTTTTGACGGTTAGGGGTTGGGCGCACCCTAACCGTCCTATAGTTCGCACTGTTTTGCGGTTGTGCCCGATGCTAGGTTTTAACACAAATATCTGCGTCGGGGCTAGGTTGAAGAGACAGAGGTTCATTTTGGTGATCCAGAGACAACAAGTTTGAAGGGGAACTTCCAGGAAGCCTATCTTCTTCAATTTTTGGCCAAACGAGGTGTCGAAAAAGCCTAGTTAGGCGTTTTTGGATGTTATGAAGCCATTGGAGCCATCTATTTGGAATTTTGAGCATTTTAAAGAACATATTTTATCACTTTGAGAAAATAATACAAAAGATCCATTGGAAGCTGGACCAGGAGATGTAGCCCAAGAGAGGGGTGAACTCCTTTATCATTTG
>ML815632.1:100525-119786 GCA_009831015.1 Picea engelmannii
TAGAAAGTTCCTTCTTTAGAAATTGCATATGAGGTAGATATAACTATATAAAGAAGTAGTGGTAGTATAGTAACATGTCTTGTGAAGTATATTTTAATTAGATATTTTCTGATCTGGAGGTTTCCCCCTAGAAGAGGTGAGTGGACATTTTTCTCATCAATAAAGGTATAATTATTTGTGCTATTCTAGTTCTTCTATTGCATATTGTTTTCTTAATTTTTCATTTTTTCATAAATATGGGTATATTCTATAATATCTTCTATGAATATTTTGATTTTCTAATAAATATGACCATAGAGGAGGGAGTATGTTGCAAGGAAAATCTCTCTATGGCTAGGGTGAACCACAAAAGACATGGATGACTATAGAAATTGACTTAGTTCCAGCGTATTCTATATAAACTAATGTGCAAAGGAGGTAAGAAAGAGGCCTATCTCATCCAAACATTTGATGATGTCCACCATTGAGCACTTCGACCCAAAGCTTTATACCTGCAAAAAATTCCCAACAAACAAGCAAAGCAAGCATATAGTGATAATATAATAGGTTAGCACATTAGATAGAATAATCCAATAATATTCAAAACAAACACGCCAATGGATGATAATACATATACTTGCAAGATATCAATTGGACAGGAAAGGAGTATTTCTATTATTAAATGATCAACAGAAGTGAAAACATTACAGACTTCCGTATCGGCATGGTTCGGAACCAAGAAACCGAGTTCTTTCCAACTGGGCCTCCACCACTTCAATACTCCACAAAAAGCAAGCTCATATAAGGGAGACAAAGAGGTTATCCATCAATAAGGGAAGAGCTTGGGGGATGAACACTATGTTTAGAGTTAAAGGACAAAGGGATGCAAACTCAATAATGAAGTAATAATTTCTCTAGAGCAACTTTGCTCTCAAAGTTGAATTCTCTCTTTCTTTCCATAGCTCAGAATTGGCTTCTTTATAGCCTTCAAAATGCAACTGAAGGGATGAGTCAGAACTTTTCTAGTATATGAAAGGCCAAGGATCAGAGATCTTATGTCGCGACATGGAAACCCGACATTTATTTTTTATTTTCTGGCACAAATTCCAATGTATGCGGGTTGTAGTGGAGCAACCAGTGTATATGCATGTTGTATAACTTTCAAGGTGCGTACAAGTGGAAAAATTTTTGTTTTTTTTATCTGGATTCATTAATCAAGGAAAGCAAGTCTGCATAGGGAAAGGGAGTAAGGCCCTCTCTGCAAGATTGCATAGGATGAGGTAAATCTTGTTCTAACAGATGCCCCCTATTGTGTGATGTCAGAGGAGTATTTGCGATGGGAAAAATACATTATAAATAACCCAGAAGTGGAGTGGTAGAGAACCAGCTGGACAAACTCAAATTCTCATTACATTAAGTACTGACTTTGCATACATGGCTGCCAAGAATACACTGCAGATCCATGTGAAAAATATACCAAACAAGTGTTCGTGGCCTTAAAATAGGTAAATAAAAATGCAGTTACATGTCAATAGTTGTCATAGTCATGAACAAGGCCCAGTAAAAATAGTCTCAAAACCAATCTGAAGATATCTATATACCATGGAGTACAATCTGATCTCCCATGACCACTGAATTCATATAAGTATTGATCCAATGAAAAGGAAGCAACAACTCAGGAAAGCTGTGACCACATAATGGTGTCTTCAAGTCTTCTACACAATCCGTCAAAGGTGCAAGTCTACATCATGTGAATAAATGAGTTGAGGTCAAACATAATGAGACATCGTTTTATTACCAGTCATTGATGTATACCGTTAACAAACGCAAGACAACCTACCGATAATGAAAGTAGGTATCAAGGCACTGAGTACATTCTTACAAGTGTGAATAGAGGATTCAGTTTTGAACACCTGAAGATTCCATCGATCAGGAGACATTGATGCATTCCCAAATGTCGATGGCAAGAAAGCCTGCCACTAATGACTACAAACCTCAAGGTACTCATAAGACTCTAGATCTCATTTCTAGATAATGGGCTGATGTCGATGGAAAGAGACCTATTGAAAGGAGATCATTAAGGCATCTCTCATCAGTCAACATGAGGTACAAAGCATGAGCTTCATGATTTGGTGGGAATCGGATGAAGAACAAGTTCACGAACCAATGACCCTGTGTGTCTTTCACATGTGCCAAGTGCAAGTGGTACACGAAAAAGACCCTTTGAATAGCAGCCAATGATGAAAACTGTTGACAAAGGTGAGGAACCACCAATAAGGGTATTGGCATCCAAGACATTGCACGAATCCCAATGTGTGAATAGATGTCCTGCCGTCAAACACAAGGGAAACCACCCAATCAATGACCAATGATGAAATGTCGACTGATGGGTTCAAGGTTACCTACCAATGATGAAAGTAGGGCCAGGGTGCATGATAGGACTAAAGTATCATGTGATTATGAGACAAACTAAGGGTATGGCCGACATGCAAAGTCAAGAGTTCTAAGGAGTGGCTAACACAGGTTGATAGACTTCCTTTAAACAAGAGCATGAGACATATGGTGAACTGTAGCAGCATAGACCCAAAGATAAAACCATGAGACACAGGAGGCATCAATGAATTTCTCTGTAGGGACTAGAAGAGTAACCAGTTGGTAGAGAAGGATCTGTAACAATTTCAACTTCCTAAGGTCCCGTTAATCCCAAAATTATGATGTATGGACTCAAATAACTTTGTGCTATGTTCAAACGCGACACGACTGTTTCCAAATATAATATAGTACTCCCTTTCCACCCGTCTTTTTTTTGTTTTTTCATAACAAACGAATGCTATGATACAGAGGAGGAAACGAGTGTCGCAGGTAAGAAAAACTAGTTCTAGCAGTGGAACGTACCTATGCTCAATGTAGGGACATGCATGTGGGAGATGGACACTTGGGGGATGTTCCCGCCTAGGTATAGGGTGTCAAATTGTGAATGATATAAACAAGGCTTTGCTTGGTTGAGGATGCAAAATTGTTGAGGCAAACGGTTTATAACGCAAAGTGAGAATCAGATATAGGCTCAATACTGCAAGCAGGGGCATGAGATGCAATCACAACTTAATACTAAAAAATGTCCTTTTTTATGTCTTTTAGTCTACTTGGTGTGAAAAAGGGGTAAACTTGTGCCACATAGACATCTTTTCAAATCCTATTTACAAGTGTGAAAATGACAAGTTCACTCGACGATCTTTTTTATTTTTGGTAACGAGTTGGAAAAGAGCTTAACTAAGACTCATGATCTTTCAAATCCAATTTAACGAGTGTGAAAGGTACAAATACCTCAGCAATATTTTTTATTTTTTAAAGACGAGATGGAAAAGAGCTTAAATTAAATCGTTCGGGTCGACGAGGTAAAAGGTCGCATGTTTATGAATGAGAAACGAGGCTCAACATAAAGTCAAGTACAAATTGTGAGGGACTCTCGGGCATGATGGAAAAATTTCTGCATGGGCACGAAATGGAGTAGGGAATCTAACTAGGGCACCCATGTTTGGTAAGTCTCTACCACTTGATAATGACATGACTTTATAGCAGAGGGAAGGTTTTGTGTCACAACAAATGGGTTCGTACCTAGGGCATAAAGAGTGGTAGTCATAGGATAGTGAGAAAATGAATAATGGAATGGATACCTATCGTATATGCTGGATAATGAATATACCTTCCCAAGGTGACAAACAATTGACAAAGTACTGAAATCTACAAGAATCCCAGGTTAAAACTGCAAAAACCAACTGGATCCACTTTGGTATTAGTCCATTAGGTTCAACAAATGGTTTAAACTATAGAAAGTGGGTAAAAATAATTTATAAATAGTAATAAAATAAAAAAATACTTTACCATTTTGATTTTTCACCCAAGTAGTTTAAATTGGACAAAATTTCCTCAAAGATTCAAACAACGATTGATCACGAGCCATCTAGATCAGGTGATTCTTGATCTCTTACTCTTCAATTTCAATGGACTACATTTTTGAATTAGGTGTTAAATGTTTAGTTATTTAAAGCGCAAAGTAGATTTTTCGGTGTACGTGAGTTGCCTATGATTAGGTCGTGTATACGATGAGGTATACACACTTGTATTAACTACATGACATGTATATTGATCCCTACACACGACTGTGTGCAAAGGAAGCCATGTACAAACACACAAATGACCAAAAAAGAAGGGTTCTAACTCAAAATTGTGTTTGTTTTTGATAGGATGGTGCTTGAATGGCGAGAAAGGGAACATGAAGAAGTTGATGCCACTATAGATCGATATCCAAGGGCCCAAATGGCCTTAAAGTGATGTGGTTTATATAATTTTTGGGCACTCAAAGGGATGAGAGCCCAGGTTAGGTTGTTGGAGATGTTGGTGGGTTACTGCGACCCTGATAGTGAGATCTTCAATCTCGATGGGAAACCATTGAGACTCTAAGTGGACATCTATTTTCTAACTGGTTTATCGCACCGGGGGGAGGTTTTGAACCTCAAATCATGAGGGGCAGGTAGTGGGATAAATATAGAAGAATATATCGATGCCCATTTTGTAGTTGGGAACCCTAAGTTAGGGAGTCATGTCCCCATCCGGGCCATAAACAACCTCAGTCTAAAGATCATTGTCCTAGTTTTGACCAGGATCACAGGTTCAACCTTGTTGCACCAGGCATCAAGGTCGCTCATGTTTTATGTAGTGCAGTATGAGAGACCCATAGTGTACGGCTGGTGTACCTCATTACTGGCCAATATGAAGAGCCAATTGATGGAGTGTAAATAGGGGGGTAAAGGGAATTTTGGGTTTGTCTCCATATTGTGCAACTTATTTTTCGAGTGGGTTCAGGTTTTAGGACCTAGAGTTGAGATTCTCCTGAGAGGACCTCCTGATCCAGCCATGGCATGGTGGACCGAGGTTAAAAGTTCAAAAGGAGGAGGTAGGGTGTCGACACCCTACAATGAGGACTTTTTCTAATGGTGGCAACGACAGGTCATCACTCTGGATGACTATCCTGATGAGGGGATTGACTTTAGAGGAGATATAAACATGCCACTTCCACCTGGAGCCGCTTATGGTGACATAGGTATGTCAAAATGTTTTTACATATTTCATTTTTTTTTGTATTTTTGTATAATTAGGAAAAAAATATTTTTGGATGGTGTTTAAGTATTGATTAGAAATTTGTGTGTCATAGACATGGGTCCATGACGGCCAGAGGGTTTCCCTCGACATCGACAGAGGAACCGGGGAGACGAAGCAGTGGGAGGATAATTCGAGAGGGTGTTACAAAACATGTAGGGAAACTTGTCGTATCTAACACACAAGATACCCATGGTTCAGGTAGAGGATCTTCCTAAAGCCATGCAGTGACAGGTGGTTGGTGTACCCAGGGCATGGGTATGACTCTTTCGACATCTTGCAAACTTTGTGGTTTTATACCATGACACACATCCGACACCATAGGCGTAGATGTCATGGGATATTATGATACCGACTGTATATGTATATGAGGTTGTTAGCCCCATTTTGTACTATAAACACCATATTTTTGAAATATATAAAAGGGATCTTCGGCTTTACTTAAATTTTACAATGTGTACATTGATTATATGTTTTCTTTATTTTTAAATATGTGACAAATGCCAATCTAAAACATAGTTACATAAGCATCAGATACATCATTATAACTCCTAGGAATATGATAATATGTAATAAAATCAACCTGTCATTCTAAAATACATACCTGTAGGAATCGTCGGAGTAAAGTAGGATCACGCACATGGTAACAGTCATTCAACTAACTTACTACTAATTGGGAATCCATGCGAACTTCTAACAAACGGATGTCATGTGACATAGCATCATGTAAATTTTCTATAACGACACTATATTTGGCTACATTATTTGTGGAAGGCCATAGGAATACGCCTCCTAAAGACACCAATAGACCCTCATGTGAATAAATCACCCAAGCGGCGGAAGCCAAGTTCCATGTGTGACGACTGGCCTCGTCAACGAATCCTAAGTAGACTAACGACTCCGTTGACATCTGTCAACCAAGTGAAAACTCGATAAGCAACCCGAAGATGAAAAAATGAAAGAGATATATACACTAAATTATATTAGTATACAAAGAGTTTAGTCTAAGCCTGGGTCTCAAGAATAGTATATTTTCAAGTAGAGCCCATTTATGGGCTCAACCAACTTATTCCATTCGTAATATTCTAACTCATAGCCTCCTTTTTTTAGCACACGCCGCACGATGTAAGGACCGTGCCACATGGGTTTAAGCTTTCCTACCCCCAACGGTTCTTTGTCTTGATCATACAAGAGGACCAAGTCACCCTCAGTGTACAAACGAGGACATACAGACTTATCATACTAGACCTTGACATGTTGTTTGTTCGCCTCAATAGCCGTAGAGGCGTATCGACACTGCTCATCCATACTCTCTAGGTATACAAGGCGTTGCTCGAGATTGGAAGTGTCAGGTAGGAGTGTGACTTCCAACTTAAGAGAAGGGATTTCACATTCAATAGGTAATATCGACTCCACACTATGTACTAACTGGAAAGGGGAAAATCCAATGGCAGTCTTGATCGAGGTTCAGTATGCCCAGAGTATAGGATATAGCATGATGTGCCAGTCAGACTTACTCTGTCTAAAAGTTTTTTGCAAAATAGTCTTGAGAGACTTGTTGACGGCCTCTACTTGCCCATTTTCCTGGGGATAATAAGGAGAAGAGTGACCATGTTTAAACCCCATTTTATCTGCTAGTTCTTCCATCATCTCATTCTGAAAGTGACTGCCATGGTCAGTGACAATCTCACTCAGGAGATTGAACCAGGCGATAATTTGATTGAATACGAAGAAGGTTGTAGTCTTCCCATCAGATTTAACTGTAGGCATGGCTTCGAACCACTTAGTAAAGTAGTCGACGACCACGATAATGTGTTGATGACCCCTAGCCGAAGTTGGGTTGCAATCAATGAAGTCCACCCCCCACTTAGTGAAGGGGCTGACGGTATTGACTGGGTGAAGAGGGGCTAGATGAGAGCGCATTTTTCTATTGAACACTTGGTAGGGGTGGTACTTCTTAACTTCTTCATTACAATCCTTAAATATAGTAGGCCAGAAATAACCGGCTCGCAAAATGTTTTGGGCTATCGCAAGCCCGAATAGATGACCACCACAAGCCCCACTGTGGCAATCATTTAGGATAGACTTAGCCTCTTGATGATTTAAGAAATGACACAAGATATCATCTATTCCTCGGCGATACAAAGTGTCACCGACGATAGTATATTTCTTAGCTTGGTATCTTACATGTCGTCGATCATCTCGTGAGAGATGCTAAGGAAACTTCAAAGTTTGGAGATATAGGACAATGTCTCCATACTAGGGGTCAGACGATGAGACAAGAAATATGTGTTCTTCCACAAATGAGTCAACATGGATAATGTCCTCATCTAATCGTGCAAAATCATATATTAACTCCGCAAAGACTAGGGATTTCTTGGATTTCACGGAAGCGAAATCGTGTTCAAACTACTGTAAAATGACAATACATTTATTATGTTTCCCCCCTATGATACGTCGGGTAAGGACGTATTGAAATGGATTGACATCAACAACCATCGTAGTCTTTCAAATTAATATGTAATGATGCAAACGCTAGACTACGTGAACATAAACCAAAGCTAACTTTTCAACATGAGTGTAATTGAGTTCAGGACTGAGTAAAGTTAGACTAAGATAGTAAATGACGTGCTCATGGAGCTCGTCATCCTCCTGAACTAGAACCATACCAATCATATCCTCAGACATGACAATATAAAGTAATTAATCTCTACTATAGTCGGGAGGCTTCAGCAGAGGCGTTGACACCAAATATTTCTTCAAAGCATCGAAGGACTCCTGGGCTCGCTCATCCCACATAAAATGGGTGTCTTTATTCAAAAGACACATGAAACCTTTAGTGATAGTAGCATAGTTCACTATAAACCTACGAAGAAAGTTATATTTCCCCTATAGACTCTGAAGTTGTCTAATCGTGCACAAGGGAGGCAATTGAAGTATTGCCTCAACCTCAAGTGGATCTACCATGATCCCAGTCTCAGAAACTAGAAAACATAAAAGACGACGAGACTTAACACAAAAGACGCATTTGTGAAGGTTCAACCGGATCCTATAATAACAACATCTTTTGAAAACAATTTGAAGGTGAGTAACATGATCCACTCTCTTGCAAGAGTGAGGAGCAAGATCATCAAGGTAAGCTTCGACTATGTGCTTAAGATCATGAAACACAAAATTCATGGCACGTTGAAAGGTTGCTCCAGTGTTTTTAAGGCCGAAAGGCATATTTCGGTATGCAAAAGTTCCCCAAGGACAAATAAATTATGTCTTGTGTTGATCCTCAGGTTTAATTTGAATTTGACTATATCTTGAAAATCTATCCATAAAAGAAAATACTTCACTTCCTGCACACTCGTCAAGAATCTGATCGATGAAAGGTGTGGGGAAGTTGTCTTTCAGATAGGCCTTGTTCAGGTCACAGAAATCCATACATACAAGGATGGTTCCTTTCTTCTTATATATAGGAATGGGGTGGGATACCCATTCGGTTAAAGAAACGGAGTAGATGAAGCCAGTGTTAAGTAGCTTCTCCACCTCTACCTTAATAGTAGAGGCCTTTCGAGGGTTGACATCTCTAATACATTGTCGAACTGGTTTAGCATCCAGATAAGTTTTAATTTCATGTTCCAAAATATGAGGGTCGATCAATGACATCTCTTCATAGGACCAAGAAAATACATCTTGGAATTCCCTGAAGAGATTGGTGTACATCAAAATTTCTTCTAGAGAACAATCTGCACCGATATTTACGTTTTCAATCTTACCATTGGTATGAGAGATGTTGATCTAGATGGTAGGATAAATACTCACCATGTTTCCTTCAGCATAAATGTCATACGTATCAAGTGGAACTACGACGTGACTGACTATCTCTCTCAAAGTAGATCGAAAGTCATGTTGTTCGATTCTTTCAAGATCTAGGAGAAAATAAGAATGGTGATGCATATCATCCTAAGGTTTTTCGGAACCATTCATGACTTCAATGATGGCTTCATCCGAATGCAAAGTCCCATCGAGGCAATCATGTGAACAAGAAAATGAGGTGGCCCACATGGGCCTAGACATGAGATCCTCCTCATCTGTTGGCGAAGGAACTGGATCAGGATCGGTGGAAGAGTCAAGAACAACTTGATACGTAATCTCTACTACCGATAGTGGCATGGCCATCCCAACATGTGACTTTCCTTCACAAGACAAAGTCGGGGATGGTAGGCTCCACGGATCATTGAAATAAGACCTATGGAAAGGAATGGACCTCCTAGTCGAGACGACCCTACTGGACATGGAATAAACTTGATGGTTCAGTGCCAAGAAGTCGAAAGTACCCATAAGGGAAGAAATACATTCCAACACCGAGATTCTCGGTTGTCGACCGAGAATTTTCAATCATAGGGAACAACTGTCCAAGAGATGCATTAGGGATAGAGTACACAAAGGATAATTGATTGATCGTCACAATATTCCCTTCATGAGGAAAACAAAGAGTACAGAAAATGGATGATATGACGATGATCATATCATAAGTCCAATTACGACCTAGTAACAGGTTATAATCAAGAGGCACATCCACTACCTCTACTTCCACCTCTACCGTCTTCCCACCTAATTGGACCAGAAAGGAATGGAGAATGTCGTGAGGGTGGAAGGAATGACCGTAAAAAGAATTCAACTTGTTCGATGACTGGAAAGGGTCGGAGAATTGGGATATTTCCAACAAACCAGGGACATCACACATGTAGCAGCGCCTTCATCAACAACTGGACGTTTGATGGTATACTTTGAATACTCCACATGGATTTGGAGATCCACATGGTAAGGGAAGCGAGGCTTAACATTTGTGACGTCAAAATTTATAACCTTTGAGACACTAGGTTCTAGAGCTCCTAGAGCAGAGAGTAAGGCATTCCTCTGTGAAGGACACATCTAGAGTACTTCCAAAGCTGACATAGAAAAAGGGGTTTGGCCTAGGTCCTCAACAATAGAGTAGTTCTAGGCATATCTAGCATTTGGATTATGGGTATAGCACTTGAGTACTCCTTTCAAAATACGAGGTTGTGGATCTGGTTTGTCAATCTCTAAAGTCATCTCGGAGGGAGGAGGAGGAGATTCTAGACCAGGAATAGTTTGTTTAGAACTATAGTCCCAAGATCAAGTGGCTACATCGATTTTTGCATCGACCATATTGATACATAAATGGTCACCATCTTGTGACTGTTGGTTTTGACCTCCACCAGCTGCATTTCCGATGTTTAAGGATCTCAAGGATAAGTGTTGATTATGTGGAAATGGATTCATCAGCACGGTGGGCAATTGAGCTAAAAGCCTCACAACTTCTTCATGTTTGGGGTACAAATGGGTAAGGTGATCATCTGTGCAAAGCTTACAGGGAAACTTCACCTTAAAATTTTCTCATTTTCTCTCTCCGCCACTATTACCCGTCTTCTCATTATTTTCCTTGTATTTATTACCATTTTTCCCACCATTACAATTATTACGTCCTTTCTTCTTATTCCCTCCTGGTGGATGGCTACCATTCAGGTTGGTTGACGATTGCACTAAGTGCACATACGCCAAATGAGTGGGATTGGAAGACACAGACAAAGCTGGTCCTCCTACATACTATCTTAAAGACAACTCTTTTAACTAGTTCATCACTGAGTCTGTGGACTTTACATTAGCAGAACCTACAATGCCATATGTATGAGGTTCAATCTTTTTCCTAGGGTCGTAAGTAGACCGCGTTGCATTAGGAAGGAGGTGGTATAACATCCCAGACTGAGCATATATAAAATCTAACTACTGGGCTCTAAATATAGCTTATTCCTCAGTGGCAACCCTGGAAGTAGCAATGTCCTTCGAGATAGGAGAATGAAAGGACTTAAGAAACCATTATAAAATAAAGGTTGGGGGTATAAGGGTCTTAATCAACCTCTTCCATCTACACCACTCCTGGATATGGTCCAAGATATGAGTGGCAGTATCCTGGCATAAATTAGACAACAACTCTAAACCAACATCATAATGAATGGGAAACTGGAAGTGGTTAAGAAAGACCATTACCAACTGACTAAAAGTCCCATATGCCCCCCTTGGTATCTCAATATACCATTTCACAACAACTCGTATAAGGGTGCATTGAAATAATCTCAAATGAATAGAATCATCATTAAGGGAGTTTGATGAGCACCAAAGGTGAAAGGTAGTGACGTGATCACCAAGATCCTCTCCATTCTTACCCTCAAACTTTGGGATGTTTGAAGGAATTTTGGTGGGGACTGGGGGCCATGTAGGATTGTGACTCATAGGGTCATTCATTAAATTAGACAAATCTGGCACATTAAGCGTGGCCAGAAAAGGGAGACAGGGTTGCGACATTTGGCCCCAACCTCCCGGGAAATATTATGCTTGCGGATTCAAAGGCAATCTAGGGTTCTGGTAAACACCATGGCCCTGCCTAGAATTATAAGGCCCTCCTCTAGGATAATTCATATAAGGTGGGTTGGGCATCATTCCAGCTGGAATGTTTTGTTGAGGGTTATAGAAACTGCCCCCAGCCAGATTAGATCCAGGTTGGGGGTTTCCCAAATTGTGAAACTGACCTCCCCCATGTTGGAAACTAGAGGATAGAGGCAGATTCATCATGCTAATTGTATTGGTTAGAATCTACGTCGAGGAGCTAGGATTGTAGGATAGAACTTGAGTCGAAACTTGTTTTCCAGGTTGACTATTCCACCCAGAAGTAGGAGGATTGGACCCAGGGTTAAAAGTAGGCATATCTCCCATATTAGGAGTCGTTTAAGGGATTTGAGATCCACCAAATGAAAAAGGAGTGTACGGAGGTGTGTTGTCCCCAAGCCCAATGCTAGCATTAAGGCCAACAACTAGGATGGAGTTCAAAAACTACGAGGTGAAGTTAGGCATACCATAAGAAAATGGACTAGAATCCATAGGGATGGACTGAACATTGTAGCTTGGTGAGTGGCCAAGAGACCCAAAGGGGTTTGAGGTGGTAGCATGAGCATTAACTATAGGCTAGGCCATAGTAATGATAGGTGCCCCTGATACTACAACCATGGAGGTTGCAGGAGTCGAAGGAGTGCCATTAACTACAGTGGGTATGGGAGTCGAAGGGTTGCCAGAATTCTAAAGACCAGGTTTAGTACTCATCCTTGTAGAATCACAAGTCTGAGCGACAGATGTGTGTGTACCACATGTCATGACTCTATGCCTTTTAGAAGGAAAGGACACAAAATATGATGATAAATGTAACAAGCGATGAGACCAGAAGTTCTGAATCCACGATGACTTAAGACTCTAAAAAATATATCCTAAGGCCAACTAGTAAGCAAAGAGCACACCAAAAGTTAAATGACCAATATGCATGCAAACAGGCTAAAGTGGCTGAGTGGCCTCCCTCCCTAAAGAAGGTATGTCTCGTCCAAGAGGGACTTGAGACTCCCTGCTAAATATCAAAGGTAACATAATCAGTTATAGGGGCCCTCATGGGATTAAAAACCAATCAGTTAGACCCCCCTAGAGAGGCAATCCTCCATAAAGGATGTTTGTTGTCTGACCCCTATTTGACCCAGGGTACCTGTAGAATAACCCCTGCAAGTAAACTATGAGGTACCTAAGTCAAGCAACTAATAAACCATTGTATAATTGATGCACATGCGGGCAGTCGTAAATACGGATCACCGTATGGGTAGGGTATCAAAGCCCGAAACCTTGAAATCACTGCCTCTCACAAATGTATGGGCACTAGCAGGATCCCCAAATACGAATAAATCCACATAAATATATCTTACACTAGGCTAGTATCCCAGGGATATCCCTTCAACCAACTTCGTGCAACCTCGTGATTAACTCTGGTGTGAGAGGAGTCTCCTGATCTTACCAATTATACAACGGATTTCTCCACTACCTGAATCAGACACATATGTTGATTAAATTGCCTTGGAGAAGTTTACTCACAAAATCCTATTCCAAGGCACTAAATCCTAGACTAGTTTGTGCACCCTAGAAAATAAAATTGTTACTAATAAATTTTAAATTATAGCATTGATTTTATGGCCGTGATTACTCAAAAGGGTATATGATAATGAAACCCATGGTGTTATGACTCTGCAAGAAAGTAAATATGAAGATAATGCAAAGTCATAACTTTAACTTTTGATGAATGATATGCTCCTAAAAACGATGCAATTTTCAAATTCAAATCTATGATTCAGAAGTAAAGATGCAATCTTTCACTATATGTACTAAGATAATGATAAAAATTCAAAAGACAAAAATGCCAAGGAATGAAAAATGCCTATTTTTTTGTATTTTCAATATATTAAAACTAAAAATGCATGGACTGAAAAGTAGCTTGATACATAAACCTACTGTGTATAAAAGAAAGACAACTCAAGCAGGATATCAAGTAGTAAAGCACCCAACCCAATGTACAAAGACAGTAAAAATGAAAAGATGAAGACAAAAACTTCACCCAAAAATTCAACAAAAAGAGGGTTCCCTGTCATCCCATAGGCACTCAACAAGCACTACAGAGACCTAAGAAGGCCTGGAAAGAATAAAATCCCACCCAACAAACACCAGACCAAGAAAAAAGGCAAGGACAAGGGTGTATGCAACTATTTGGGAAAACAGTGCGTATATGCGCAGCTTGCAGTGAGACAACACACGTGTGTACACGACTGTCAAGAAAAAAGGCATGTATATGCTTTGAAACAAGGCCAGGCAAGGGGAAAAGTCTAAAAAATCAGACCCAGAGTGACTGGGAGCTGTCAAGCAATGACACAAGAAGAACCAAAATAGAAACGAGAGCAATCTAAGGAGAAAAGTACTTCAAACCCTAAGAAAGAAGATTCATCCCCAGTACGGTCGCCAATTTTGTTACGAGAAAAATATCTCTATGGCTAGGGTGAACCACAATAGACAGGAATGACTGTAGAAATCAACTCAATTCCAGCATATGCTATATAAACTAATGTGCAAAGGAGGTAAGAAAGAGGTCAACCTCGTCCAAACATTTGATGATGTCCACCGTTGTGCACTTCGATCCAAATCTTTGTACCCGCAACAAGTTCTCAACAAACAAGCAAAGCAAGCATATAGTGATAATATAATAGATTAGCACATTAGACAACATGATCCATTAATATTCAAAACAAACATGCCAATGGATCATAATACATATATTTGCAAGATATCAATTGGACGGGAAAGGAGTATTTCTATTAATAAATGATCAGCATAAGTGGAAACATTACAGACTTTTGTATCGGCATGGTTCAGAACCGAGAAACCGAGTTCCTTCCAACTGGGCCTCCACCACTTCAATCCTCCACAAAAGGAAAGCTCATATAAGGGAGACAAAGAGGTTCTCCATCAATAAGGGAAGAGATTGGGTGTTGAACACTGTGTTAAGACTTAAAGGACAAAGGGATGTAGACTCAATAATGAAGTAATAATTTCTCTAGAGTAACTTTTCTCTCAAAGTTGAATTCTCTCTTTCTTTCCATAGCTCAGAATTGGCTTCTTTATAGCCTTCGAAATGCAACTGAAGGGCCGAGTTGGAACGTTTCCAGTATATGGAAGGCCAAGGATCAGAGATCTTCTGTCGTGACATCGAAACCCGACATTTATTTTTTATTTTTTGGCACAAATCCCGATGTACGTGGGCTGTTGTGGAGGAGCCAACGTATATGCATGTTGTATAACTTGCAAGGTGCGTAAAAGTGGAAAAATATTTGTTTTTGTCTCTGGATTCATTAATCAGGGAAAGTAAGTCTGGATAGGGAAATGGAGTAAGGCCCTTTCTGCAAGATTGCATAGGGTGAGGTAAATCTTGTTCTAACAGAGTATGTTTTGAGAAATTTTACGTTACAGTCATTATTTGATGAGGTATGGATTCTTCATGTAGGATTATCTTCTATTACTTACTATCACATTTTCAGAGACATGAACTTGTTGGAAGTTGCATTATCAAAGGAGGGTCTAGGTTTAACACACGGAGAATGGGTGGTCTTGGAGGATTAGGATGACCTCCATTCTAAATTTTCTCATACCACTTTTCTTTTACGGTTTCCTAATGTTTATAATTGGAGTAATTGTTGGAACTCTCTTTTTTGTGATAAATATAAATAGAATTTTAAAAATCAATTTTGGAAGACATCAATAATTAATATTGCTTGAGAAAATCTACTAATACACCTTTTTAATAAAAATATAAAACTATGTGTTGATATTTGTAGGTCTAATATTAGAACATATTTCATGTGAATCTCTTGGACATATTGGAAGGTTTAATTAGTGCATTTTGTATCTAATACAATTTTTTAAATAAAAATATGAAACTATTTGCTAATATTTATAGGTCTAATATTAGGACATATTTTATGTCAATACCTAAGAAGGTTTAATTAATGCATTTTGTATGTACCTCATAGATGGTTTTCTATGACCTTTTTATAGGAACACATTAACCTGGAAAAAGAAACATATCATTTGGAAGTTGAGAGAATAAAATTTTAAAGTAAAAGAAATAACAACAATTATATGTTGTATGAACTTTAATTTTTATAAATAAAATTAATTTATTAGTTAAATTTATGTATTAATGAATTTTTGATTTATATTATTATTGAAAATTAGTTAATTAATTTATTTAGAGAGTAAAATAAAAATAACTTATTTAATGTAAAATAATTTTCTATAACATTATGAATAAACTTTAAATTTTATTTTAAGATATTTAGTAATCAATTTAATTTAGTAATGTAATTTTTTTCTTTTTCTTAAAGTGTTTTAAGAGAAACTATACAGACATTTGTATTTGTATGTAAAATTGAAATTGAACACAGTTCCAAAAGTAAAAAACAAATGTAAAATTGAAATTTAACACAATTCAAAAAGTAAAATTGAGTTTGAAAAAACAAGGACATAGATAGGACAAAATTCACTATATTTTAGTTTTGAAGAATAAAAATACATTTTTAAAATGAGTTTTTTTTAATATTAAAATTTTAATTATAAAGAATGTGTGTATTGTTTGATTTATATTTAGATATATTTAATAATTATAATTAAAAAATATGTGTATATATTAATTTTGAAGAATAAAAATACATTTTTAAAATGAGTTTTTCTAGTATTAAAATTTTAATTATAATTATAAGAATTGTGTGTATTGTTTGATTTATAGTTAGATATATTTTATAGTTAGATTTCTAGTATTTAAAATAATGGTAATGAATTGGGTGTATAGTTATAGTTAGATTTCTATAACTATACACACAATTCATGTGAATGAATTGTGTGTATAGTTAGATTTCCATTATTAAAATAATGGTATTATTTTATTTATTATTAAATTTTTTAATAAAAAGTTATTCATTCACATGTTAAAATATGTAATGTTTACGTTTTTGATAATGTAGTTTGATGAAAGCTTTGTAGAACGTAAAATTTGGGTTCCGTGATTAAAAGTAATTATGATTTGTCGTAGGTTTCCACCATATTTAAAAGTAATTACGATTTATAGTAGGTTTTCACCATATTTAAAAACGTGACTCTTCACCACTTTTATAACTATAAGTGGCGAATTTCAATTTTAGAGGCGTCATTCTTTCTTTTTTTTTTATAAAGATTTGTAATTTTAATAAATTTAATTTATTAATTTTATAAATCTAATTTAATTTTAGAATTTGGATAGAAAGTTTTTAAGATGTACATGGATTGAAAAATTTCAGATAATTTGATTATTTCAAATAATTATAAAAAATTAATGATATTTTAATTTTAATATTTAAATTTATTTAAAATTTAATAGAATTTAAATGATAATGAAATATTAATTATATTTTATGTGAGTTATGAGAGGTTTTTTTTAAATAATCACTTCAATAATTTTGGTATATTAAGTATTTATTATTTTTGTACGAGTTATAATTGTTTTTTTAATAAAATTAGTTATTTATTATTATTATTAAAAATTTGTAAAAAATTATTAAATTTAAATTATTTTAATAAAAAAATAATTAAAACTTCACTTAAATAATTATAAGATTACTTAATAAAATTATTTAACCTTTAAAATTGTTTAAACTAATTAAATTTATAAAATTTATAATGAAACATACTAAATAAAGTAAACGAAAATAAACCACTAAATAGAAAATACAACATAATTTAAAGCAGAGGGGTGTAATATTTCGTTGCTTGCTTTTAAGTAAAATCTTTAAAAAATATATAAATTAGTTTTTATTATTTATTTGATTATTAATTATGTAACTTTAATTGATTAAGAGTTGTAAGTCTTTATTATCTTTAAATGAAAAAATTAAAATAAATATAAATTTATTTTTATTATTTATTTGATTATTAAGTAAATATAATTTTAATTGGTTAAAAACTAGTATATATTAAAAATTCTAAAATAAATATATAAAATTATTTAAGATTGGTTTAAACCTATGTAGATTTTTTATTTCATCTTTTCAAAATTAAATACATTTTCCCTTTTAAATTTAAACTTTATTCGTTCTTTTATTAAAAACGTTAATCATTTAATACTATTTTTTTATTTTCTTAAATTATTTTTTCAAACTAAAATTAACATTCAAATGCCATAAACAAAATTATGGATATGACTAAATTCATTTTAACTTAAAAATGGAATATTTAATAAAAACATTTTTTTATAATTTAATTTGGAAGAAAAAAAATTATTATTATTATTATTATTATTATTATTATTATTATTTTAATTTCAACTTTTATTTAAAATATTTGATTATAGTTAGAAATATTTATTTATAATAAAGAAATGATATGTTAATTTTTACTGTAACTTCACCTTTTTTTTTTTCTAAAACTTCTCAAAATATATATAAGTCTATAAGCATTATGTCCATACTATTTTGTTACATACCACATAATTATAAGTTTTCAATATTGTCCTCACTAATAATAAACTTTACAAAACATGAAATTTTTAGAAATTTACAAAACTGTGACGATGTTCTTGACAAACACAAAAGAAACCCAGTATTCTTAGACTTAGAAGATATAAAAATTGACCATAGATGATCAGAGAATTCTTGTACACCTCCTCGAAATAGAGCCACCCATGCTTCTTCTCTAGTGCTTGTTTTTAAAGGGAGTTTGTCATTGAATTGAATTGTCTATGGACATGTAGACCCTTCATCCATCTAAATTGAAGTTTTAGATCTTGAATATTCACCTTCCATGACCTTAAGTTGAGTACTTCTAGTTGAGACTTCCCATCCATCCAGTCTATGACAACCCTCGAGTCACCAACCACCATTAAATCTTCAATGTGGCATCCATTTGCAATAGAAAGGAGGCCCCATAATCCAAGAAGTTATGCCTTAGTGTTAGTTCCAACACCGGCATCAAAATGTGCTTTGAAGAAATGTTGGGTGTTGAACTTCAATACAATTTCTACCCCACAAATGCCTCTTTATAGGGCACCATAAAAAAACCCAATAAAATTATTATCAAAATAAACTGGGTTCAAAATGAAATCAAAACATTCACCTTTGTTTGGAACAAGAAAATTCTTGATAGCCAACACTATTCTTGAGCCAGTGGCGGCATCATTTCTATCCCAATCCAAACAAGATTTTGTTCCTATAATTCCAATTCCCCAGAGCACAAGAAATCGAACTACCTTGTGTCTAGGAGATGAAATAAACTAGTTGTGAAGATTTCCTTCTAAAGCAGGCATGTTCCAAGATCCCTCTAATTTTAGTTGATTACAGACATCCTCCCAGATAGATTGTGAAATTGAACAATGAACAAACAAATGCATTGTAGAATCTTCTTCGTTCAAGAAGAGAGTGCCAACCGAGGGCCCTATACCCCCTAGAGCTTGTAATTTACCCCAATGAGGACACGATCCTTTAAGAAGAGTCACATAAAGAGGATTAAATTGTATGGAAGATTAACTTTACACAATGCTTGGTACCACCAAACTGGATCCTCTGCCACATCTTGAGTTGTAAGAGCATCATAAGATAATTTGGCAGTCATTGTTCCCAACGAATTATTCCATGACCAGACTAACATGTATACATCACTTTTAATAGTAACACCA
>ML815632.1:138326-153320 GCA_009831015.1 Picea engelmannii
AACGTTTTTCTTATGATAAAATACCATGATGGTATACCCTAGAAGTCGTATCATAATCCACAACAATTTATTATATGTATTTTAAAATAATTGGACAATGATACCAATCTGTTAAATGGGACAACTATGTCATGTGTAACTTATAGCTTTTGATGTGTTTGCGCTTGAAATGGGTGAATGAAAAGCATTGGGAATAGCTCTGATTAGTGTTAGTTTATTACTCCGCATTTTTGGAGAGTTGTTACACTCTGCGATATATTTTCACCATATATTTTTACACTATATTTACACTGTATATCCACACCTTGTGTTACATTTTACATGCGATATATTTATCTATATTTTCACTCTGTTGTACATATTTACCCTTACACATGTTCACACTWATTCCATTATATATTATATTAATTCTTCCTATCRCATCCTTAAATGAAAACAATTAATATATTTAACTTAGCAATTTTACGTATTTAACTTACAAMCTTCTCACATATATTTAGTAGACAGTAACTTCAATAATAGACAACAAATTATTTAGAGACAACCATTGGTAGTGTTGGACAACATGAATTTTGTTGTTGATTTTATTATAGCAATTTTGATGATTTTCTTATTGGCAAACTTTAGCATGTTCACTAATCATTATAAAACTTATTTTATGAATTCTTAGCTAGATAGCGAACTCATCCTGAGGAAAATACTTATATATGTTTCAATTTTATAATTAAAAGACGACAAGGTCATTAAAGGAATACAAATTTTTATATGTAAGGACAACAATTAAATTTATATAGTTTTAGTTTTAAAGGATAGCGATAGTTACTTATCTCATCTTGAGATTTGGATTACAGTTTCATCGAGTTGTGTGTTTTAATAATAATCCTTTACCATGTTCAGATTGATTTTGTTGTGCAAGAATTTTTTATCATTGTATGATTTTCTTAGTCATCTTGTTGACTTGTCGGTTGGGTTCTAGGGTTAATCATCATGTGTTTGGATGGTTAAGTTGATCTCCTAGCGCATTGATTTTAGCTGGTGTTGAGGGTATTGTTATGTTGTTGCACCTCGATTGTTTTCATGCCTATCACCTGGCGATGACATGATCCCTGATGAGGGGATCATTGCATACCCTAATTAATAGAGGCGAATGATAACTTGGTCAGATTTAGTGTTACCCATTGTGGGTGTTTGCTCGTTGTAATTGTTGTTGGCGTTGGGTTGTAATTCCTTCATGCCTTTGGTTTTGCACGCCATACAGGTTCTAGTTACTGATCGTCAAGGCCATCGTGTCTGGATTGTGGATCTTGTCCCTTAGATCATAGGCGTGGTCATGTTTGTGTCGGGCGGGTAGTCATTTCTCCTTGTTGTTTTACGCATGTTTCGCCCAGTTGATCTTTTGCCAGTGCGTGGAGTCATAGCTATTCATTTCCTATTCTACGTGTGTGGTGCTCATCATCAGTTGTGCTGTTTAGCTATAATTGTTGTTGTCCTCCTGTTTTAAGAAAATAAAATATTTCACTTTATGCTTCGCTTGTAGTCATAATGAAGGGATCGTTACATATGGTATCAGAGCAGGTTCAACCCGTGACTTAGGAACACTGCGAATTTTGTTGATATGATATTTGACTATAATTTTTCTAATTAAGTTGACTTGTATTCATGCAGGTAATCATGGTTAGAGGATGTTGCATAGGCAGACGACGGAGTTCTAGGGGAGGAGGCGCGATGCCTCTGGTAGCATCCACGCTTGAGGGGTCTAACCCCTAGGGAGACGAACAGGTTGTCGGGCAGGAGAAGATAGCGATGGGTGATGTGTTTGGGTTGATGAGGTCTTTTCAGCAGATGTCTGAGGCACTGATCACCCATTTGGACAGAGATGAGGCCAGGGTGTCGACACCCCCTAAGGGTCCATTGCACACTTTGGTTAGTACTAGTAGCATTCTCCGCGAAATCGAGAAGGTCAAATTTTTGAAGCTCTTTGGTGCCCCGGACGACGCAGTTGCTGAGGCATGGTTGGATAATATGGTGATGTTCTTTCCACTTAATGACTATACCTCCAATTTGAAGGTCTGCATGGTGGTCTTTCAACTAAAGGGGAGTGCTCTTCTTTGGTGGAAGAAGCTCCAACCACAATTGAACATGACTGTCGAAGACATTTCATGGGAACTATTCGAGGAATGGTTTTGAGGGAGGTACCTATCTGAGGAATTCCTTGAGCGTCAGCTCAATGAGTTGAACACCTTACGACAGGGCGATAGTATAGTGCCCGAGTATGAGGCCCGTTTTATGGAGTTTCTTCGGTATGCTTTGCATCGTAATACTAATAAAACTAAGGTCAACAGGTTCTTGCTCAGCCTTAATGTCAATATACATGCAAAGGTTAGGATTTTGATGCCTCAGACCTTTCACGATGTCATCCAGAAGGCCCTCATAGAAGAGGAGGAGCTTATCAACAGGGGTCATAGCAGGACTCTAGCGAGGTCGATAAGGCAAGTGTCATCCAGTGCGTTGCAACTTCAGATACAATCCAGACATACGCTAAGATATCGTGGCTTCCATAGGGGATCCACTTTCACTACACCTCAACGACCAATGCCTCAGCAACGGACTCCTTACCGGGGACCACAACATCAGCAACAACATCGACCGCAACAACAACAGTTTAGGCATGTTCATCAAAACAGACCAGGATTCCAGGCTAGTGGGATGTCAACTTCTACATCGAGTACTAGGAGTACTGGACCAAAGAAGAGGTGTTGGACATGTGGGGAGCCACACTACCAGCATGACGACCCAGTGGAGAGGACTAGAGCATATGGATCAGTTGGACCCACTACTGTGGGAGATTTGGGCAAGGCCCATCAGATTCATGCAACAATGAATAACCATTAGGAAAAGCATTAGTCGACTGTGCTCGAGACGTTAGGTACCATCACTGACAAGACTCTTATTATTTTGATAGATCCCGATACGACCAAGAGTTTCATTTCTAGTGGAATGCTAAAAAGGATTAAGGTAAAGGCAGTCGAACATGATGAGTTTATCTTTGTAGAGATGGCTTTGAGAGCCAAACAGAAGGTTGGAGGAAAGGTTACGGGATGTACCCTTAACCTGGGAGATTTTGTCACCAGGGCCAACCTGTACTTCACGATCTTAGGATCTTATGACATAGTGATCGGTATGGACTGTTTGGAATCACATGAGGTGATACTCAATTGTAAGATGAAATAGTTTAGCTTGGTCGATGATGAGGGACAAAGACGCATGATTGTAGGTTAGAACCAGGGAGTTTCCTTAAGGTTTATCACTTCCTTGTAGTTACGGAAGAGCATGCACAGATGTAAGCTTTATGTGATCCTTTCATTAAATAAGAAGGGAATAGAGAAAGGTCTAGAACACCTTCCTATGGTGAGAGAGTTTGTGTATGTCTACCCAGAGGAGTTACATGGGATGTCGTCGGAGAGGGAATTGGATTTTACCATAGACCTAAAACTGGAGAATGAACCAATAGCGAGAACGCCTTATCATATGTCAACCCTGGAGTTAGAGGAGTTGAGAATGCAACTAAAGGAGTTGTTCGACCTAGGACTTATACGTCTGAGTGTGTCACCGTGGGGTGCACCTATTATTTTCATTCGAAAGAAGGATGGGTCATGGAGAATTTGCATGGACTACCATCAATTGAACAAGGCAATGATCAAGAATCAATATCCATTGCCAAGGATTAATGATATGTTCGATTAGATGAAGGGTGTGACAATGTTTTCCAAGATCGATTTAAGATCAGGGTATCACTAGTTATGGATCAAGGAGGATGATGTCCCTAATACCTCCTTTAAGATGAGGTTTGGTCATTACGAGTTTACTATTTTACCGTTTAGACTGACAAACTCCCCAGGGGTATTTGTGAGTTTTATGAACGAGTTGTTCTGTGAGTACTTGGACAAGTTCTTCCAAGTATTCATTGACGATATTTTGATTTATTCTCGAACGATAGAGGAGCATGAAGAGCACTAGTGCTTGGTACTACAGTGTCTGCAAGAGCACAAATTGTATGGGAAATTGTCCAAATTCTCGTTTTATCAATCGAAGATTCACTACTTAGGGCATGTCATCTCCGACTAAGGTATCATCGTGGATCCAACAAAGGTAGAGGCTATTATGGAATAGCCTGCACTGATGAATGTCCCAGAAGTTGTAGGTTCATGGGTTTAGAAGGATACTATCGACAGTTTGTCGAGGGATTTTCGAACATAGAAAATCTGATCACGAAATTGCAGAAGAAGAACAATAAGTTTGTTTGGACCGAGAAATGTATGGAAGAATTTTGGAGGCTCAAAGAGTTGTTGACAAAAACATCGATACTAAAATTCCCTGACATGGATGCAGACTTCTTGGTATGCACTGTTGCATCCAAGGAAGGCTTAGGCAGAGTCTTGATGCAAGACGGTCGAGTGATTTCTTACATATCTAAGAAATTGATAAGGCATGAGGAGAACTATGCTACACATGATTTGGAGTTGTTAGCCATTGTATATGCCTTGAAGGTTTGGAGACACTACCTTGTTGGACAAAATTTTTTACTAAAGACGGACCATTGTGGACTACAACACATATTTATGCAAAGCGACCTGAACGTGCGACAACGACGTTGGTCGGAATCACTTAGCTAGTAAGATTTCAAGATTTCTTACATAAAAGGAATAGTGAACCGAGTGGTAGATGGATTGAGTGGGAGACTACACATCTTTTCGGTGTTGCCTCTTCAGACAAATCTATGTGAAAAGATTCTAACTTTACAGCGCGACGATGACTGGTACAAGGAGGTCAAGGATTTTATCAGAAAAAACACAATGATGGTACCAAGACTTCAAGGATTTACATTTGACGATGATGGACTATTGAGGCTTAAAATCGGATTTACATACCACCGAATGATGAGTTGAGGATTTTGATCCTAAATGAGGCTCACATAATAGTGTACATGGATCACCCAGGAGTCACGAAGATGAGGGCGGACTTTAAACCCTTATTCTTCTGGAAGGGAATGAAGGTAGACATAGTTAACTATGTAGCCAAATGTCTAGAATGCCAACAGGTAAAAGTTGAACATATACATCTAGCAGGATTACTACAACCACACGTTATTTTGGAATCGAAATGGGAGGTTATTTCGATGGATTTCATTGTTGGATTTCCATTGATGGCAAGGAGACTCGACTTGATTTTTGTTGTAGTCGACACTCTGATGAAGGGTTCTCATTTTATTCCTGTGTGTACCACATATTAGGCACTTAACATAGCTAGAGTTTTCATCAGTGATATTTTGAGGTTGCATGGCATACCTAAGAGGATTATATTTGATCAAGGATCGATATTTAATGGATGATTTTAGACTAGTTTCCAAGAAGCCTTGGGGACCCAAATTAACTTTAGTACTACGTATCACCCAGAGACTAATGGGAAGACCGAACGAACAAACCAAATCTTGGAAGACATGTTGCGCTTGTACGTAATGGACCAACAAAAGTGTTGGGAAGAATTCTTGCCACTGGTAGAATTCGCTTATAACAACAGTTACCAAAGAACCATTAATATGGTGCCTTTCGAGTTCATTTATGGGCGACCATGTCAGACGCCTTTGAGTTGGGATCGACTTGAGGATAGGGTCCTAGTGGGACCAAAAGCGATCCAAGAAATGGAAGATCAAATGCAAAAAATAAGACAAAGGATCAAAGAAGCACAAGATCAACATAAGAGTTATGCCGATGCGCACTGTGTAGACCGTAGATACGAAGTTGGTGATCGAGTCTTCTTGTGGGTAAAATCACACAAGAGTTCGATCAAGTTTGGAAAGGGAGCTAAACTCTCTCTTAGGTTCATGGGACTATAAGAGATTATGGAGAGGAAGGGGCCTGTGACCTATCAACTAGCCTTGCCTAATTATTTGAGGCATATGCACGATGTTTTTCACATATTTGTTTTGAGACATTATATTAGTGATCCTACGCATGTTATTGACATGAGTTCCTTGTAGGTATCAGATGAGGGGGCACTCATGGCTGAGTCGATCCGCATCCTGGATCATTGGATTTAAAAACTATGGTGTCGAATGGTAGGTCAGGTCAAGGTTCATTGGGAAAACTATAGTCTACACTCGGTGACCTCGGAGGATGCATATGATATGCACCAGAAGTTTCCATTTTTGTTTGATAGATAGAATTATGACACTATGATACATATTATTTCGGCACTTATATACTGTGAAACTTTGGGATGAAGTTTAGACCAAGAGGGGGTGTATGTAACATCCCACTCTTGCATGCACTGAGAGAACTTATTCTTTGAGGACATTTGCTTGCAAGTGATCCAGATTATTATACCATTGATCGTTCATTATTATTATGAGGCATTATGGATGTGATTATATGTTATTTTGTTGTATTGACTTAGACAGGTTCTATTGACTCAGTTCTCCTGAGTGTGTAGGATTTGGACCTCAAGGATGTTGGGGCATCGATGAAACCCTTGGATTCCGAATCGAGTCAGGGAGTGGACTATTAGGGTTTGATTTTTGTATATATATGACATATGTGCATCTGATTAGATGTTATGATTATGGATTTTTTTCTTACATGATTCGTTGATGATTCTGGATGACGATAGCTTGCTGACCAGAATCACATGTGGAGTAGAGGGGTCATGCACGACTACCAGAGATGTTTAGGGAGAGGTGTGGAAAAAAACCCTGCCACAGCCTAATAGCACTCTCGTCGTGGCTCAAACTATAGGTTAACGATTACCTAGTTCGAGAAGACCCACGATGTCTTGAGGGTAGACTGTGACAGTTGCGCACGATGATTCTAAGGGGTGCACAATAAGGTAGGGGCCTTATTCCATAGAGGCCCTTAATCTCCCACAAGATCACTTGACGGTGTATTGACTCCAAGGATTTTTTATGTATACCAAGTCATTCAAGAGGCAAGTGGAAGCCTTGGAGCACGTAGTGCATTCTAAAGGGCACATCGTGCAAGAAAAACAGAAAGATGTGAGTGGTGCCCTTGGAGCACGTAGTGCATCCTGAAGGGCATGTTGCGCAAGGGAAACAAAATGAGGCAAGTGGCACCCTTGGAGCACCTAATACGTCCTGAAGGGCACGTCGCATTGTTAACTAATAAGCGAATAAGCCTAGATGGCCTTAGAATGAATAATGTGATAAGAAAGATTTAAAATGATTTCCCTAATAAAATGTCGCCCAACCTAGGAAAATAAAATCTAGGTCTAAGTGATACTTGTGGTAAATAATAATAATAATAATAATAATAATAATAATAATAATAATAATAATAATAATAATAATTAAACATGTGACGAGAAGGGGATGATCAATTCAATTAATTTATAAAAATCTTTTGGGGGAGAAAATTTAAAAACAAAAAGGGAAATAATTGTTTTGTTACATATGTTGATTAAAAATTTATTAATTAAAAAGAAAAAGGGGAAAAAGGTAATTTTCTACACTTGTCAATTTGAGTTTTAAATGAAAAGGGAAAGAGTGAAATTTAAAAGAATTAGGAAACTAAGGGAAAAGGGGGGAAACATAAATAGAAAGGGAAACATAAGGGAAAAAAAAGCAGAATGACTAACTTAGCAAGGAATCTTGCCTTTAAGAACTTTCTAAATTGAACTAAACTAGTAAATTAGTAAGGGGGTAAGTCATTAAAATGTGTAAGGGAATATGGGGACACCTAGGAGCGATTCTAGGAATGATTTTAGGTGGGTGAGGGAAATAGGACTAATTAAATAATTATTGAAATTAATTTCTGGTGCAACGAAGGGGATGGATGACACATGTATGGGGAGGATTTTTCTGAATTAAATTATTGAACATTAAATTAATTGGGAAATGGGGAAAGAAATGACTTAGAAACTCTATATAAAGGAGGGAGGAGGAGGAGGATGGATCTCTTCTGTTATGCATAACGTTACGATGTAGGATTTTAGACTTGACTGACTTAGCTTGTGGGAGTTGGGATACCCAGCTCGATGAGGAGTTGTAGCTCAGAATTGCAAGGCGATATGAGAGCTAGTTGTTCTCTGGTTTAGTGTGTGTGTCCCCTTTGTGGCTCGGGGGGATAAGGGGGAAGAAGAGTACCCCTAGAATTGGCTGGGAGGTACCAGTGAAGTCTCATCATTTTACAAAGCGTGCGGGACAATGACTTAGAGCGGACGAATTGGGTACGGTATGCTTACTTTTATTCTACATGGTAGATTATTATTGACCTTATGCTTTCAATTATGTACTTTTAACCATGTAAAGAAGGTGTTGGACTTAGCATTTTAATTGAGAAATTAATTTCCCCATAGCCTTAAGCTCTCTTCTTGACTTGATTCCCTTGGCATTTGATCCCTGAATGTTGAGATTGTCCTATTGGTTTTATTGATTTGTTGTGAAGAGTTGTGCTTTTTACTTCACCCTCATCCCTAGTTTGTTAGTCCACGCTTGAGCAGTCAGCCAGGAGCCAAATCGACGATCATCACTTGAGTGCATAGTGACCTATAGATTCTAATGCCATGCTTTTTTGTGCATGGATGATGAGAGAAGGTTGTTTGCCCAGATTTCTACCCCTGTTGATTGTTCCTGGTTGATGGATTGCCTTGCACCTTTTGTGAATGAGCACTTCTGTGATTGTTTATCCTTTCCTTCTATGATCCACTTACTACCCTCTTCGTTTGATGAAATCATCTCTGCATTTGATGAAATCATCTTTGCATTTTTAATGAAATTTCGTTTGCGTTTTCAATGATTTCCCAACGAATTTACTGTGTGGTTTTTATACATCTGGTCTACCTTTTTCTCTGCGATTTTACCTCTGGACAATAATGTTTTTGATGAATTTAGCTTGCATAATTTCCCACGCGAACGAAAATTTATAAATTATTATGGATTGTGTTTTTTTGGTTGTATTGGCTGGAGATATTACTTGGGATACTCTGCAATCTTCACATTTTTTTTAATGCAATCATTACCTTGTTGAGTGCAATTTCGAGGCATTATTTTTTTACTATTGGGACTGCGATTTTTATTAACAAATCAACATTTGAACTACGATTTTCATTAACCTATTGACTACAATAGAACTCGGTAAATTGAATGAGATAGCGTAATTATAATATGTTTTGCATATAATTTATAGATATATTAATGTGGATATGTTATATAACTGACTGCGAAATACATTGAACAACAACGAGCTACTCATTGTTGATGAAGATATATATTGTCTGTCAGCGTTAATATTTTGATGCAGATTTCCGATGTAGATATATTATCTGTCTACGTTAATATTTCAGTAGACATAATACGTTTTTATTTCTATGATTATGAATTGTTACTAGAACATTGATCATTCAATATTTATTTAGTTTCAATAATTTTGTAATAATAATTATTGTGGAGTAAAAATATAGCATATGGATGTAGATTGTTTGTCTACTGAAATATACCATATGGTTGTGCCTGGCAGCGAATGCATTAATTGAGACATCGATCCCTTTCCACTTTTTAAAAGGACTGTAAATATTTGAGAGCTTAAAAGAGAGTGATAAAATTAATGTCTGCTTTTTTAATGGCTTTATAGCGACTTTAAATTACTCAGCGTTTTCCTAAAGTTTATTGTTAGTTGGCATAATTTTGACAGCGATTCCATGAATTTTAATTGTTGGACAACACTTATGTAGTGTGTCAGCATTGACTGGATTGGCTAGGGTAAGGATTTTGTTATGGCTCTGCGTTTTTGAGTAGCGATTCATACATTTACTAAGATAGCGTTATCATCCATTAAACTTTGTGTCTCATTTATTACCCTGCATTCCAGATTTCTAAATCCGCGTTTCATAAATATGACCATGACCCATTCTAATACTTGATAGCATTTTTCTTATGATAAAATACCACGATGGTATACCCTAGTAGCCATATCATAACCCACGACAATTTATTATATGTATTTTAAAATAATTGGACAACGATAACAATCTGTTAAATGGGACAACTATGTCATGTGTAACTTATAGCTTTTGATGTGTCTGTGCTTGAGATGGTTGAATGAAAAGCATTGGGAATAGCTCTCATTAGCATTATTTTATTACTCTACATTTTTGGATAGCTGTTACACTCTGCGATATATTTTCACCATATATTTTTACACTGTATTTACACTTTATATCCACACCCTATGTTACATTTTACATGCGATATATTTATCTATATTTTCACTCTGTTGTACATATTTACCCTTACACATGTTCACACTAATTCCATTATATCTTATATTAACTATACCTATTGCATCCTTAAATGACAACAATCAATATATTTAACTTAGCAATTTTACATAGCCTTCTCACATATATTTATTAGATAGTAACTTCAATAATATACAACAACTTATTTAGAGACAACCATTGGTAGTGTTGGACAACGTGAATTTTTTTGTTGATTTTTTTGATAGCAATTTTGATGATTTTCTTATTGGCGAACTTTAGAATGTTCACTAATCATTATAAAACTTGTTTTATGAATTCTTAGCTAGATAGCGAGCTCATCCCGAGGAAAATACTTACATTTTTTTTATTTTTATAATTAAAAGATGGCAAGGTCATTAAAAGACTGCAAATTTTTATATGTAAGGACAACGATTAAATTTATATAGTTTCAGCTTTAAAGGATAGTGATAGATACTTATCTCATCTTGGGATTTGGATTACACTTTCATCAAGCTGGGTGTGTTAATAATAATCCTTTACCATGTTCAGATTAATTTTGTTGTGCAAGAAATTTTTAGCGTCGTATGATTGTCTTAGTTGTCTTGTTGACTTGTCGATTGGGTGCTAGGGTTAATCGTCATGTGTTTGGATGGTTAAGTTTATCTCCTAACACGTTGATTTTATCTGGTGTTGAGGTTATTGTTATGTTGTTGTGCCACGGTTGTTTCCACGCCTATCACCTAGCAACGACATGATCTTTGATGAGGGGATCATTGTGCACCCTAATGAATAGAGGAAAATGATAACTTGGCTGGAGTCAATGCTACCCATTGTGGGCATTTACTCGTTGTAGTTGTTGTTGGTGTTGGGTTGTGACGCCTTCATGCATTTGATTTTGTGTGCCATAGAGGTTCTAGTTACTGGTCGTGAAGGTCGTTGGGTCAGAATTGTGGATGTTGTCCCTTAGCTTGTAGGCATGGTCATGTTTGTGTTGGGCGGGTAGTCATTTCTCGTTGTTTTATGCATTTTTCACCCATTTTATCTTGTGCTAGTGCATGGAGTCATAGTTGTTTTTTTCCTATTTTGCAAGCATGGTGCTCACCGTTAGTTGTGTTCTTTAGTTGTAATCATTGTTGTCATCCTGTTTAAAAAAAAATAAAATTGTACTTTTTGCTTCGCTTGTAATCGTAATGAAGGGGTCGTTACATATGGTATTAGAGAGGGTTCAACCCCTGACTTCGGAACACTACGTCTTTTGTTGATATGATATTTGATTATAATGTTTCTAATTAAGTTGACTTGTATTCGTACAGGTAATCATGGTTAGAGGATGTTGCAGAGGCAGAAGACAAAGTGTTATGGGAGGAGGCGTGACGCCTATAGTAGCATCCACGCCTTAGGGGTCTAACCCTCTGGGAGACGAACAAGTTGTCAGGTAGGAGAAGATAGTGGTGGGTGATGTGGTTGGGCTAATGAGGTCTTTTCATCGGATGTCTAAGGCACTAATAAACTGTTTCGACAGAGATGAGGCCAGGGCATTGACACCCCCTGAGGGTCCACTGTGCACTCTGGTTAGTACTGGTAGCATTCATCGCGAAGTCAAGAAGGTCAAATTTCTCAAGCTCTTTAGTGCCTTGGATGGTGCATCTACCAAGGCATACTTGGAGAATATGGCGACGTGCTTTTCACATCACGACTATACCTCCAACATGAAGGTATGCATGGCGGTCTTTCAACTGAAGGGGAGTGCTCTTCTTTGGTGGAAGACACTTCTGCCACAATTGAACATCATCGTCGAAGATGTGTCATGGGAACTATTCGAGGAGGGTTCCGAGAGAGGTACCTATCAAAGGAATTCATTGAGCATCATCTCAATGAGTTCAATGCCTTATGACAGGGTGGCAGTACATTGCCCGAGTACGAGGCCCATTTTATGGAGTTTCTTCAGTATGCTCTGCATCTTAATACTGAGAAACTTAAGCTCAACAGATTCTTGTTCAGCCTTAATGTTAGCATAGGTGCAAAGGTTAGGATTTTTATGCCTCAAACCTTGCATTATGTCATCCAGAAGGCTCTCATAGCAGAGGAGGAGCATATCAACAGGGGTCAGAACAGGACTCCAACGAGGTCGACAGGGAAGGTGTCATCTAGTTCATTGCAACTTCAGACACCAGCTAGACATACACCAGGATATCATGGCTTCCAGAGAGGATCTACTTTCACTACATCTTGGTGACCAGTACCTCAGCAACATAATCCTTACCGAGGTCCACAGCATCAACAGTAGCGTCGACCGCAACAACAATAGTTTAGTCCTATTCAGCAGAACAAACCAGGATTCCAGGCCGGTGGGTCGTCAACTTCTACATAGGGTATCAGGAGTACTGCAATGAAGAAGGGGTGTTGGACATGTGAGTAGACACACTACTAGCACGACTGCCCAGTGGAGAGGACTAGAAAATTTGGATCAGTCAGACCCAATATTTGGGCAAGGCCCATCAGATTCATGCAGTGGTGAATAACCACCAAGTAGAGCAACAGTCGATTGTGCTTGAGATGTCAGGTACCATCGCTGACCAGACTCTTAGTATTTTGATATATCCCAATGCAATCGAGAGTTTCATTTCTGGTGTAATGCTAAAAAGGATTAAGGTAAAGGCAGTCAAACATGATGAGTTTATCTTTGTAGAGATGGCTTCGGAAGCCAACCAAAAGGTTGGAGGAAAGGTTACGGGTTGTACCCTTAACCTGGGATATTTTGTCACGATCTTAGGATCTTATGACGTCATGATCGGTATGGACTGGTTGTAATCACACGAGGCGATACTCAACTGTAAGATGAAACGGTTGAGCTCGGTCGATGATGAGGGACAGAGATGTGTGATTGTAGGTCAGAACCACAGAGTTTACCTAATGTTTATCTCTTCCTTGCAGTTACGAAAGAGCATGCGCAAGGGATGTAATCTTTATGTGATCCTTGAGTTCAATGAGAAGGGAGTAGTGGAAAGTCTAGAACACCTTCCTATGGTGAGAGAGTTTGTATATGTCTTCTCGGAGGAGTTACCTAGGATGTCGTCGGAGACGGAATTGGAATTTAACATAGACCTAAAACCGAGGAATGAACCAATAGCAAGAACGCCTTATCATATGTCAATCCCAGAGTTACGGGATTTGAGAATGAAAATGAAGGTGTTGTTGGACCTAGGCTTATATGTTTGAATGTGTCATTGTGGGGTGCACCTATTATTTTCATATGAAAGAAGGATGGGTCATGGAGACTCTGCATTGACTACCGTCAATTGAACAAAGAAATGATCAATAATCAATATCCATTGCCAAGGATTGATGATCTGTTTGGTCAGATGAAGGGTGCAACAATGATTTCCAAGATCGATTTGCGATCAAGGTATTACCAGTCACGGATCAAGGAGGATGACATCCCTAAGACCTCCTTTAAGATGATGTTTGGTCATTATGAGTTTACTTTTTTACTGTTTGGACTAACAAACGCCCCTGGGGTATTTACGAGTTTGATGAACGGGGTGTTCTGCGAGTACTTGGACAAGGTCATCCAAGTATTCATTGATGATATTTTGATTTATTCTCGAACGATGGAGGAGCATGATGAGTAATTTCACTTGGTACTATAGTGTCTGCGAGAGCATAAATTATATGGGAAATTATCCAAATGCTCGGTTTATCAATCGAAGATTCACTACTTAGGGAATGTCATCTCCAACGAAGGTATCATCGTGGATCCAACAAATGTCAAGGATATTATGGAATGGCCTGCACTGATGAATGTCCCAGAAGTGCGTAGCTTTATGGGTTTAGAAGGATACTATCGATGGTTCGTCAAGGGATTTTCAAAGATAGCAAATCCAATCACGAAATTGCAAAAGAAGAACAATAAGTTTGCTTGGACCAAGAAATGCGCAGAAGCATTTCAGAGGTTCAAAGAGTTGTTGACAACAAAACTAATACTAAAGGTCCCTAAAATGGACACAAAATTCTTGGTATGCACTGACGCATCCAAGGAAGGCTTAGGCAGAGTCTTGATGAAAGACGATTGAGTGATCGCTTACATCTCAAGGAAACTGAGAAGGAATGAGGAGAATTATGCGATGCACGATTTGTATTATGAGCCATTGTATATGCCTTGAAGTTTTGGAGACACTACCTTGTTGGATGAAAATTTGAACTAAAGACAGACCATTGTGGACAACAACACATCTTTACGCAAAGCGACTTGAATGCACGACAACGATGTTGGTAGGAGTTTATTGGTGAGTAAGATTTTGATATTTCTTACATAAAAGGAACAGTGAACCGAGTGGTGGAAGAATTGAGTGAGAGACCACACATATTTTCGGTGTTTCCTCTTTAGATGAATCTACGTGAAAATATTCTAGCTTTACAGTGCGACGATGACTGGTACAAGGAGGTCAAGGATTTTATCGAACAAAACACAATGATGGTACTAGGATTTGAAGGATTTACGTTTGCGATGATGGACTATTGAGGCTTAAAAATCAGATTTACATACCACCGAATGACGAGTTGAGGAGTTTGATCCTAAATAAGGCTCACAGGGCAATGTACATGGCTCACCCAGGAGTCACGAAGTTGAGGGTGGACCTTAAACCCTTATTCTTCTGGAAGGGAATGAAGGTAGACATAGTTAACTATGTGGCTAGATGTCTATAATGTCAGTAGGTAAAGGCT
>ML815632.1:154801-166594 GCA_009831015.1 Picea engelmannii
TATATTGTTTGATTTATACTTAGTTATATCTAATAATAATAATTAAAAATATGTGTATTGATTAATTTATAAGGTTAAATTATAAAAAATATTTAATAATAATAATTAAAAATATATGTATTGGGTGATTTATAATTTTAAATTATAAAAAATATGTATGTTGTTTGATTTATTTTTAGATAATAATAAAATGAAATATTTTTTTTATTCATTTTTTATTTTTAATTTAAAATATTTAAAATAAAAAATTATATTTAATATCAAAAAATTAAAAAATATAATAATAACAAAATAATTTTTTTATGATTTAATGAATAATTTTTTAATATATTTAATTAAAAAAAAGTTTTAACTGGAAAAAAAAAAATCAAATTGAATAATAATAATTAGAAAATGGAGATTCTGATGGTAGAGAGCCAATTCTTCCATCCACTATTTATTTTTCAGATGTAAACGGTGTATTTTGATTTTCAGTTAACAAATGGAGCGTACTCCGTTACCGTCATAAAAATTCAAATAATTCACCATTCAATGGTAAAAACTTCGTTCATAAAAATTCAAATAATCCACCATCCAAAGTGAAAATCCAATGAAAGTGTTCTTCACAGTGAAAATCGAATTCTAGGGTGAGAAGTGCTTTTTCTCAAATTAAATAGAAAAAGAAAGTAAATAATCAATTTAAAAAAACAAAAACAAAGATGTCAAATGTGAGTGGTTTATATATACTCTTTTCATCTCTACATATAATAATTTTCCATCTGAAGTGTTAATTTTTCTTCAGTGATAGTGCAACATGAACATGGAGGAGATTTTCAGGCAAAGGAAGGCCATATGTCCCAGATACAGGGAATATCGCAGGTTTAGGTATATGAACAACAGGGGTCGCGCTAAGAAGATGCAACCAAGATATCGCTGTGACAGGTGTAGAAAATGCTTCACTCTGGGTGGAAAGTTATATGACACTTCCTTAAACCGACCTTCAAGAGCTAGTATATCTCCTAAGAGGCCATGTCTCCCCAACACTTTTATTGCTTCTCCTCCTTGTAGGAGTTCATGTGATCAATGGAAATTGCATGCACCAACTTCTTCAAATAGTTATTGCAAGCCAATGACAAGTATAGGAGGAACCTGCAACACATTTCAGAGAGCCCATGGGGAAATATGTTGCCAGATGAAGCCTGAGTTAAGGGTGCAGTCATATGGAACATATTCTGAAAATAATCTTTGTTGTGGTAATTTTGTGAATCCGTACAACATTATTAAAGAAGATATATGTTTTGGAATGCTTGGAACCTGCACACAACTTCCTTATGATGGATCATCATAGTGGGCAGAGCTTCCTTACGATTGTCATCCACCCACTGAGTGCCTTCCTTTCACATTTTTGCAAACTTCTCAACAACATACGATGGCGGGAAACCATAGCTTGAATAATATTCCACTGTTTAATAATATTGGGCCCGTTGAACCGTTTGAGATATTCTAGGATGTTGATTTGTTGTTGTCAAAGTCTCTTGCTGAAAAAATAGCCAATGTAATGTCAGTCACTGGAGGAGAAGAGCTACAAAATGAGGAGACTGAAAAGAGTAGCACTAATTTGTATGGTGGAGAAGACATGGAGCTGCATTCAGAGTTGGACAATCTTTTCTCTGTAGGATCTTGTAATGTAGAAGAAGAAAATGAATGGTTAAAGGACATTTTTCAAGGCCAAGAAGCTATGAGTGATGTAAATGGAGGTGGAAATACAGTTTGTGGTTTAGAATTGGAAGATCTTTTACTATTCGATTTTGATTTGAGGGAGATGCCAACTGTTTTTGTTTCAAGATGTGATGATTTTCAAGAAGATTGTAAAAGCATAGGTGATATAGGGATTCTTTGGATGCTTTTATAAGAGAATTCAATAAGTATCCATTTTTTTTCTTTTCTTCCCAGTTTATCTCTGGAAATTCCATCCATCAATCGATTATAGACCAAAGAAAATGAGTGCATAGGCAGGCCAAAGAAGAAGCAGAGAAAATGGAATATACAGGATGAATGCAGCTGGTTTATGTATTTAGATGCATTGTTTTGTTGAAATATGATAATTTATTCTTTCAATCCATGTAAGAATGAAGTTGGGATTTTAGAATAAAGGGTGCATCATTTTATTTTTTGAATAATAATTCTAAATCCATAAACAAATTTGTTCCTGTATTTGTTCTGAAATCTTCTAGCTACAGTAGCTGCAACGACAACTCTCCTCTAAACTTGTGCACAAACTGGGCAACTGCAGTGTGCACAAGTGTTGCTCTGCAATTCAGAGAATGCGTGCCAGAATGAAGATCAACCTCCTATATTTATACTAATTTTGGCTAACTTTCTGGGCTGAATTCTCATTCTGGGTGTCTATTTACTCAGTATATAATATTTCTTATGGTCGACTTCTTCTCTTGTAGGCTAATAATCGAATACCAATTATCCTCTAGAGCCGACTTGTCTTATAGGGTTATTATCCAACTCATTAGGGTTTCTTCTTACTTCCCGAAATATTCTATTCTCATCAGGTTTACACGTGGAGGTAAATACCTCCCGCAACTACCATAATATTAACACCTTCCACCTTCCAAAATCTCACAAACAAAATATTTCAACCCTTTATTCATCATCGTGTCCTTGTATTTATTTATGACATGTTTATTTGCAGTAAAACATGGAATTCCCATGTCACCCATATGGATTAGCTCTTACAACTACTTGTTAATCATCAACTCTTTATTAAGAGTACCAAATGTTCATTTGGTATCTCTAAAGTGGAATATTTGGGCCATATTGTTAGTCATGATGGTGTACCTGTGGATCCAAAAACAATTGAAGCAATGAAGGATTGGCCCCACCTCAAAACCCTTAAAACTATAAATTTTTTCTTTGTTTCACTAGTTATTATAGGAAGTTTATAAGGAACTATGGAAATATTCCATCTTCCTTTACAACCTTGCTTAATTTTATTTTATTTTAATTCTTTTTCAGTTGGAATGATTCCATAGAACATGCCTTCCAAGATTTGAAGAATGCTATGTACACAACCTAGTAATTTCTCTACCAAACTTCATTAAAACATTTGTCTTGGAATGTGATGGATTTAGTAAATGAATCAGAGTAGTACTTATGTAAGAGGGATGACCATTGGATTTTACTAGCAAATAACTATGTGAGAAGCACTTGGAAAAATAAACTTTTGAAAAGGAGATGATGGCTAGATTGCATTTTGTGGATATATAGCATTCATACCTTCTTGGGAAACATTTATAAATTAAAAACAACCATCACAACCTAAAATACTTATTGGAGCAAAGGATTTCATCCCTTGAGAAACAAAAATGGGTCACCAAAATGTTGGGATATCACTATGAGATAATTTATAAGAAGGGAGAGGAGAATGTGTTATAGATGCTCTCTTTCGAAAGTATGAATATTATGGGTCCCTCGTTTTCACTGTCTTTCAAAGTAGTAGACTAGTTGAATGATATTCATAAAGAATTATCAAAATATCCCAAGTTCACTCTCTTGATACAACAACTTCAAATGGAACCTCATGCATATCAAGGATACACTTGGAAAAAAGAACATGTTATCACATATTATTGTATGCGGGGTTTTCCCCTCTAGATTTGGCCTCTAGGTGGAAAAATGCAAAGAATGGGGTCAAAAACCCACTAAATGGCACTTATCTAGGTTCGTCGGAGTCGATGTGACCGTTTCACATGTTTTGATAAGAGGCACATAGATCTGTGTGGCTGAGATCTACACACTCCAAATCAACATTCAAGGGCCATATTGGGGCCTCAACATGCGTGGCCGACAAAATATGTAGAGTGGGTTGGGAAAAAAAACCGTGGTTTGTGGAGGCGCTACGTGTCAATCAGAGACACACATAGGGCCCAAAAGCAGGGAAGTTCCAAACCGCTTTTCGCAGCCCCCAATCATATCACAGGATGACAAGTGGCTACCTCACAACCATCCTTCCAGCACCTGTTCCCCACTCCTTCTCTCTCCTCTGCCCGTCACATCTCCCTCTCCCCTATAATTTTCTCCTCCTCACACATGTCCTCCACTCGTTGTCCCCCCTCTCATTTCCTGCCACCTGTGCCAATTCTCTCCACACCACTTTCACCTTTGTCAAGTCCCCACTCCCTTACCTAGCACCATATGGCCTCCCCTATGCCCCCCTCATCATATTCTCTCTCCACATCACCTCCATCCTGTTGGCGACAGAAGTCACTCCTATGTTGCAGCAGGAGCAGAGCCCGACGCCCATCAGTTTTTATGTCACGATAGTTTTAATGGGTGATCAAATGGGTAGAGACTCGGGAATATATCACTCAAACTCACGGACTGGGTTAGGTTGAAGACCTGGTGAGAGGAGTGGACAAACTACCTTAGGCAACAGACCTTTCAGTAATTTGTAGAAGAAAAAATATGAATGTGAGATCCTCTAGTTCAAAGCTTCGAGGAACTGAGAGGGGGGACTTGAATGGATTCTCCAATTCCAAGTCATTCAGCACTAAGAAAATCACAGGGACCGATTAGAAACAGTGCAACTATTACAGTGATCAAACTCTACATCATCCTATAACAGTTACAACTCGACTGGATTCTCCAATTCCGAGTTGTTCTAATATAGTGTAAACAAAGATGCGAAAGAAAAACTGACATTCATAAGACAAGAAGTCTCAAGAGTTCACACATAACCAGGAAAACAATGCTTCATTAAAGTTTACCACCGGGAACCTTGCTCAACCATCGATGCTTACAAAAATGGTGAAAACGCCTACATATACTAAAAAACAACCACAGCAACAAAAACAAGATGCTGCATTAAAAACATTGCGTCTTCATGTCTTCTGGCAGTCTGCGCATGCAGACTTTGGCCGATCATGCACCCAAGACTTGGTGTCCCCTCGGCCAAATTCGGATGGCTATTCTTTGTCAGATGCCACCTTAACTGCGCATGTCTCCTGCAAGGGAAGTAGCTGAGACATTAAGAGTCAAGCTAGCGTGTGCAGACCTCCTTGGCGAGTCGAGGACTCGGCGTGGCTTCCATGAAAAGAACCAGTACAGAGGACCTTCTCGGGTAGACTTTCAGCAAGAACATCCATACTTTGCAATTAATGAGTGAGGCGGGGTTTCAACCACCCTCTCTCTTCTTCATTCATACCCAGTAGGTACAGGGATTTAGATCACGTTGAATTGGTGTCTGGAGAACACAGTGCCCCCCCTCTAAAACTCAATTCAATGCTTTTGGCCTCCCTTTTGTACATCCCTTTCTACTTTCTCGAGTGACCACGGGTCGTGACCCTATGCCTACCTTCAAAGGTGCTTTCGGTATTTCGGGGTTCAAGGTTTCGAGAAGTGAAATGATGAGGAGTGCTTACCCCTCGAACTCCCAAATGTCGACGTGACATGGATGTGTGTCACGCGTCCTTCAAATGAACGACCCAAATAGTCTTCATTATTATAAAGGGGGATGCCCCCATTTATAGGCTCACTTGATGTGACCTGGTGCTAAGACCGTGGGCTCGGCTCCAAAGGTGCTTTCGACGTTTCGCTAATCGACAGTTTCAGCTGTAAAGAATGGGAGGCTCCTTGTCTACTGAAACACCGATCCCCGATATGTTGACTAGCTGCCACCTATCCCAATTGGATCAGACGACCTAGAATTGCCCTGAACTATGGGCGCTACCCTTCGTGCTAAATCGCAGGCAACTTGACAGCCCCGAAAACCCGATGATCGTCGATCTTCTTCATCAATTGATCCTTGCTGTTGAAATCAGACTGCTCGCTTTCTTGATTTTAAGCCCGAAATGGACTTCTTCTGTGAGTTGCGCTCAACGCTTATGGTTGCAGCCCTTGAATAAAACACATCCGACAGGTTCTCAAACCCCACTTCTATGCGTTTACACAAGAGGCCTAAAATCAGAGAGGATAATACCCTTATACAAGAAATGTTGCTAACATTAGGCTCCATGGGGGATAGAGTCATCCCTATGATGCTCTAAGAACTCATTTTGCAGTTTCAGTGCCTTGCTTTTGGGCTATGGTGTCAAGCTCAAAACACCCCCTGCTGAAAATACAAGTCGAAAAGTAAAAGTAAAACAAAACAAGATACATGCTCAAAAGAGCTTATTTATGTATAGTCCTAAACTATCAAAATCATTTACATGGGGCTAGGTGAAATAAAATTTCCACCATAGCCAATAAAGTAACTTCCTAAAGGGAAGCTCTTTCTTTCTGTCGATGATCACTAGCAGATGGTGTAATCGTGACAGCAGAACAACTACACTCTTCAACTTATCCTCATTGGCTGAAGTTGATATGGAATAGAGCGGCTCCAAGGCATAAAGGACATGCCACTCCATGTACTCACTGACAGGATCATAGAATGAGTGGCAAACCCTGTGAAAAAGGTAGCAGCAGGCCTACTCTGCTCCACGGCTACTCCTATAGGGTTGAACTTCATGAGTTTGCATAGGTGAATGGGCGGGCTCTGGGAAGGAAGTCACATGTTCCACTGGTTCTTCTTGCTCTTCTTCTTGGCTCTCCCCCAGGTCTGATTCATATTCATCATAAATAGGGACCATGGGGTGTTTCTGCTTGTTGACTTGCTCTTCAGTATCTTTATAGTGATAAAATGTAGGATAAGCTTGCTACTCATCATCACTATAATATACATCAAAAAGGGGGTGTCCTTCATTGATATGATCCTCCTCCAGAACAGTGATCCCGTAAAAAAAAAATGTTTTAGGGATAGTGGGACCTGCTGGTTTTGGTTGCTCATACATAATCATTTTCTCTTTAATCCCAGGTAAAAATATATCGTGAAAAACCCCCTGAAGGAAAAGAGAAGAATCCTCTTCCACAACTAACCCCTCTTTTAAAAAGAGAGGGTCTTCGTCATCATGAGCAGAGCTGCTAGGAACATTTGCTTCAACCCAATATCTAGGTGAGTCATCTACCATGGACCACATTTTCTCTATAAACTCACAATTTCCACCAGAGGCATGTTGATCATTATGAATATCTAAAAGAATAAAGGCATTTGATATAATGTCAGATGCTTCCATCCTAGGGCTAACACAATTAATATCATTCAACACCTCTATTTTTTTTTATGGCAAATGCTTTCCTCCACAGTAAAGGCTTTATCATGGACATGGTCTTCAGGACTAGCAGAGGCTTCATGAAGCAAAGAAAACTCCTCACAACAATTTTCAAACAAACAATCAGCTGGATAGTAGTATTTACAAAATGAATTGAAAGTTGTATGAAAACCTATTAAAGAGCAGATGCTCGCAGCGGGAAGAGATTGACACCATTCAAGAGCAACTCCCTTCAATGAACACCTGAAGAGATTAATCTGGACATCCTCATGCGTGATATTGTGTCGGTGAATAGCCTCATGGAAGTCCAGTAAATGCTCAGTTGGTTCCTCCCAACTTGTTGCATGAAATTCAGGGAGGAAATCTTCCCATTGGTCTCTATCAGGAAGTGCATTAGGAAAACCAACTATCTAGGAAAAGTCACAGAAAGCAAACCTTTGAGCCATAATTTTCTCCATATCAAACCAGTGGAGTCGCCAATCGATCCTCGAATCATGGAGTCGCCAGGTGAAGGATGCGCAGCTTCAAATATGCTTGGTCCTTGTTCACCACCAAAGGCCAGATCTCAACATTGTCGTTACCCCAGGAAGCTTCTCAAGCTGAGAAAGCAACTGTTGAAACCTTCTCGAGAAATCTCCTTAGGGTCAGCTTTCAGGTGTGTTAACAGTATCCACAGCTGAAACAATGATGTGGGAACAATGGAGTTTCCACAGTGGATTCTCCAAGTGCACAGTAGCAATCTTGAAGGGCTCTTATGTCTGATGCATCTTCAGAATCAGAGGCTCAATGTCATTCTGCCCAGGGAAAATCTTCAACTTCATCCCTGGCAACGGTGCCGAAAATGTTGGCGACGGAAGTCACTCCTGGATTGCAGCAGGAGTAGAGCCCGACGCCCATCAGTTTTTATGTCACAATATTTTTAATGGGTGATCAAATGGGTAGAGACTCGGGAAGATATCACTCAAACTTAGGGACTAGGTCTGACATGTGAGGAACAAAGGAGGTCTTGATCTAACTTCAGTCAATGGGTTGATTTGGAAATGAGAAGGTTGAATACTTGGTGAGAGGAGTGGACAAACTACCTCAGGAAACATCCCTTTCAATAATTTGTAGAAGAAAAACTTTGAATGTGAGATCCTCTAGTTCAGAGCTTCGAGGAACTAAGAGGGGGGACTTGACTGGATTCTCCAATTCCAAGTTGTTCAACGCTAAGAAAATCACAGGGACCGATTAGAAACAGTGCAACTGTTACAGTGATCAAACTCTACATCATCCTATAACAGTTACAACTTGACTGGATTCTCCAATTCTGAGCCGTTTTAATACAGTGTAAACAAAGATGCGAAAGAAAAACTAACATTCATAAGACAAGAAGTCTCAAGAGTCCACACATAACCAAGAAAACAGTACTTCATTAAAGTTTACCACCGGGAGCCTTTCTCAACCATCGATGCTTACAAAAATGGTGAAAATGCCTACATATACTAAAAAACAACCACAACAGCAAAAACAAGACGCTGCATTAAAAACATTGCATCTGCATGTCTTCTGACAGTCTACGCATGAAAACTCTAGCCGATCGTGCACCCAAGACTTGGTGTCCCCTTGGCCAAATTTGGACAGCTATTCTTTGTTAGATGCCACCTTAACTGCACATGGCTCCTGTTGTTCGACAGCACAGGTATTCCAATAGAGGACGAACACCTTCAGTAACCACTCACATAACCAGATCAAAGATCAACACACCGATGTTTTCATGTGGTAAAACCCCTATGGGGAAACATCCACGGCCCCAGCCAATGCGCTCACTTGGAGCAGTTTATTAATGCAAAGAAAAGATTACAGAGAGATTTTACAAGAGAGTTTATCACAATCAATCATCGGCAAATGACCCTCCATGCTCTTTAAATAGAGATCATGGACCAATCGGGTGTTATTCCACAGATCAATGGCCATTAAGATCGAGGAAAGTATGAACCATCGAATCACTCTATGTCGGGAACATATCGTGACCGTCAGATTTCCTAACTACAAATGCATACAAATGCATACTAAAGAAACACACTTTTACCTAATGACATATTAGACCAAGTAGATCTTAACTAACTCTTAAGTGTCGAAATATCCTAACATCCCCCCTTAAGAACAACTTGGGATAGGATTGAAGGATTTACAATAATGACACAATAGGAGAAGGAAGGAGGCATTAAAGCCTATCCCCCCTTAATGACAGCTTCCTGAACTCCTAACATAGATCAAAGTTTGGAAAACTTCGCTTCTGTAAGAGACTTTGTGAAAATGTATGCAACTTGATCTTCTGTAGGGAAAAATAGCACTTCAATAACTTGATCATGAATGATCTTTCTGATGAAGTGCATGTGTAGCTCGATGTGTTTTCTATGCTGATGTTGAACTGGGTCTTTGTTGATCTTTATGGCACTTTGATTGTCACACCAAAGTCTGGTCGGATGTTGGTGCTAGAATCCAAACTCTAAAAGGATCTGTCAAAGCCACAAGGCTTCCTGACTTGCATTTACCGCTGCTCGGTACTCTGCTTCGGCTGAAGAAAGTGCAATAACCTATTGTTTCTTACAGGTCCAAGTGACAGGTCCTGAACCAAGGCTAAAAACATAACCTGCAGTAGACTTCCGATCATCGAGGTCGCCAGCCCAATCTGAATCAGTGAAACCAACCAATAAGGGAGTCCCCCCTAAACTGTAATGTATCCCAAACTGAACAGTACCACGAACATAGCGAAGTATCCTTTTAGCTGCTTTCCAATGGCTTTCATGGGGTGTTTGCATATATCAGGCAACAAGACCAACAACAAAGGAAAGATCAGGATGGGTATGAGTCAAGTATAAGAGGCTACCAACTAATTGACGATACAGGGTGGCATCAACTTCAGGAGAAGTACAAGTGGTAGAAAGCTTGACTCCAGACTGGAAGGGAGAAGGGGATGGTTTACAATCATCCATATGAAAGCGACGAAGAAGGTCACAAGCATACTTAGACTGGGAAAGAAAAATTCCTTCATTAGTTTGAAAAACTTGGAGGCCAAGGAAATAGTGCAAAACGCCTAAGTCTATCATTTCAAATTTATTCTTAAGGCTGGTTTTCACATGGTTTAAAAGTTTTGAGTCACTACCAGTAAGGATAAGGTCATCAACATAAAGGAAAATGATGATGAGATGGCTCCCTACTTTCTTGGTGTAGACATTAGGATCAAAATGGCATCTAGAGAATCTAGTGGCAATAAGAAAGCTATCCATTTTGGCATACCAAGCTCAGGGAGCTTGCTTGAGACCATAAAGAGATTTCTTGAGGCGACAAACAAGGCTAAAGTCATTCTGGACATAACCAAGAGGTTGTTCCATGTAGATTTCTTCTTTCAAATCACCATGCAAGAAGGCAGATTTAACATCCATCTGATGGACCTCACATTTATGTGAGGTGGAAAGGGAAAGAACAAGGCAGATGGAATTCATTTTGGCTACAGGGGAAAATATTTCATTATAGTCAATGCCTTCAACTTGGGAAAATCCTTTGGCAACTAATTGAGCCTTGTGTCTTTCAATACTTCCATCTGATGCATACTTAGTTCGGTATACCCATTTGCATCTAATAGGTTTTCTTCCTTTTGGAAGAGCTACAAGATCCCAAGTATTGTTTTCCATTAAAGAACGATACTCCTCATTCATTGTTGTATCCCAATCTGGATGACCGGAAGCTTCTGCAAATGTCTCTAGATCATGAGTTTCTGAAACTTGAGCCAAAAGAGAAGAGGCTCGTTGGAACTGTGAACGTGTTCGACGCTGATCTAAAGGATCACCGACAAGATCACCAGCTGGTTCTCGTGTTGAACAGACCCATCTAGGAAGCGGTGGAATTGGTGCTTGTTCAGGTTCAAAGGAATCATCTAGAGTAATGTCAGCGGGCGGAGGTGGATTTTCATCCTCACTTTCATCATCTAAAGAAGAATCCAGAATAGGAACAGAAGAAGGCACAACTGTTGAAGATGGTTCGCAGGCTAAAGAAGGCACAACCGTTGAATTAGGCTCGCAGCCCAATAGATTTTCATCAAATTTAACATCTCTTCTAATAATTATTTCATTACAATGTGGTTGAAGAAGTCTATAACCTTTGACATCTTCAGAATAACCAACAAATATACACTTCTCAATTTTAGGCTGCAATGCTTTCCTTTTCTCATCAGGAATGTGAGCCCATGCTATACTGCCAAATACACAGAAGTGACTTACATCTGGTTTAATTTTAGTCCAAGCTTCTTCTGGTGTTATATTTTTAAGAGCCTTTGTGGGAGTGTGATTGACTATGTAATTTGCACAGTTGATTGCTTATGCCCAATACTGTAGACTTAATCCCTTAGATTGGATCATACAATTAGCCATTTATTTTAATGTGTGGTTCTTTCTCTCAACAACACCATTTTGTTGTGGTGTATATGGAACAATGTGTTACATTTGGATGCCTTGTGTAGTACAATAACTTGTAAAATGATTTTTCACATATTCGCCTCCATTATCTGTTCTTAACCTTTGAATTTGATGTCCAGATTGCTTTTCTACAAGGGCCTTGTAGGCCAAAAACTTGTCAAAAACTTCACTCTTGAGTTTTAATAAGTAAACCCAAGTAC
>ML815632.1:204353-218047 GCA_009831015.1 Picea engelmannii
AGATAGGCCCTCAAATTGCACTGTTGTCTTTGTTGAGTTTTCCTGCAAACCAGAAGCTTTACAAAACAACAAAATAAGGTTTTTTATCTCCCTCCATTCAACAAGATCATCCTTTGTTAATATTAAAACATCATTTACAAAAAATAAATGTAGGATGTTTATCATACTAGACACTTTTATACCAGTAAGATTTCTTTCCACTTTGTTCTTTTTCAATAAAAGACTAAAATCTTCCATCACCAAGATGAATAATAAAGGTGACAAGGGGCATCCCTGACGCAAGCCCCTTCCATTGCGAAAGAAATATGAAGTCTCCCCGTTGATTAATACAGCATAGGAAGGGGAAGTAACACATTTGATTATCCATTTTGTCACTTGATAACCAAAACTGACCTGTATTATAATCATATGGACAAAATCCCAATCTACGCAATCATAAGCTTTACACAGATCTAGTTTTAGAATCATAGATTTTGAGTTTTTTCTTCTTGAAATACTATGAAGGCATTTGAATGTTGTACCAATGGCATCATGGATTCTTCTACATTTTAGGAAACCGAATTGTTCTTCTGAAAGATTGCGAGACATAATAGATTTAATCTTATTGGCAATAACTTTAGAAATCAACTTGTAACAAAGATTGCATAACGATATCGGTCTATAATCCCCGAAAGTGGTCARATTATTTTCTTTAGGTATTAATGCCAGGAAAGTGGAATTTAAACAACCTGGAATATTTCCTGAGCTCCTAGATTCCTCCACCATCTGAATTGGATCTTCGCTAACCAAATCAAAAAAAGTTGAGAAAAATTCCATAGTCCAGCCGTCAGGGCCCGGACTCTTATCCCTTTTGAACAGATCAAGGACCTTCTTGATTTCATCAGCTGACACTAGTTCAAATATTAAATTTGAATCCTCAGTCTGTACCATTCTTTGGAATAGATTAGTAACTTCAATTTTCTCAGTTGTATAAGATTCTCCACGGGCCTTGTAAAAATTTCTGAAATACTGTGTCGCTGCCTCCTTTATATCAACTTGCCCTATATGTCGCAAACCATATTCATCATATATTTCCCAAATATGTTTATGAATGTGCCTCTGAATCACAAATTGATGAAATAATTTAGTATTGCGATCACCATTGCTTATCCATATCACTATGCTCCATTGTCACCATTTTTCCTCATTGTAGCTCAGAATTTTATTCCTTTCCCTTTCTAGATTCCCAAACAATAATTCATTTTCAACTTGTGTATTGTCCTCCATGAAAGTTAAAAAAAATTCTTTGATCTGCAATTCCAAGTGTGTCAATCGCTTTACCAAGATGTATTCTCTCTCTTTTGACCACACCTTTGTCTGTTGTTTGATATCTTTTAACTTCCATACCAACCTGCGTTGGTAACCTGTTTCTGAAAAGTATTCAGGATCCTTCCAGACTTTATAAACTAGAGTCTTATAATCAGATTTCATTAACCAAATTGGATTAAGTTTAAAAGGATAAGACTTATAAACCGACGCTATATCCATCTGAAAAATAATTGGAGCTTGATCTTAAATTAACGAATATTCCACCCAGGTACAATATTAATCTCTTGAGGATAACATACCTTCAAATAACAAGCATATGTATAGGAATTTTGCAATAGCCCATGTCCCTTAATGATCGATTCTCCAGGTTGGTACCATCTTTTCTAGATAAATATCCACCATATTCTTTGATTGAAAAAGTTTTTTATAATGATCAGAAAGCTTGTCCGCTGATACTTCTTGTTGATTCATCTCCGACTGGTAGATAGGGTCTCCAGAGCCAAATAATTCCACAACAGGGGAGAAATCCGGCACATTCCAATTTGCAAGTTCGTCATCAAGTTCCTCCACTTCCTCTGAGCCTTTACAGTCTATACGTAAATGGCCCATGCAATGACAGTGATTACAATGAAAGGGAATCCCCATATAATTTAAAAAAAAAATTCCTCCTGGCGCGCCACTCGATATCAATAGCCTCTACTAAACCGCCATGGATATCCAGCTCCACCAGAACTTTTCCCACCTTCCTATTCACAACTTTGAGAGATACGAGGTCAAGCGAGATAAAGTTACCCAGAGCATATCCAATAGATCTTAGTGCTCCTTCATTCCAAAAGTGGAGAGGAAGCCCTAGTAATAGGACCTAGAGATGTTTCTGAGGAAAATACTCTGTGTCTGGATCAAATGAAACCTTCCAGCTCTTCAACATGATACTACTAGCACCAAACAACCACTAGGAGGCCATTAAAATAACAGTATCCTCAGGTGTCTGACATATGAAACCCAACCATCCTTTTGCCAAGAACATAACCTTTGGCAAATAGCCCAAAATAGGACACCACGTTTTCTCCATCCAAGCCTGAAGAGGTTCCTGTCATAGATAGTGGTAGGAAACTCGGCCAACCAAACCACAAAGAGCCATAAGGCATGTTTCTTCTAAACTAATATCAGACCCTAGAACAATCTTTTTAGTCACTTTATTTGGTTTCCAAATCTTTCGTTTCCGTTCAGTCAGAGAGGGATGCACTTTGACCTTGTTCTGAGATTTACACCAGGATGTATTAGGCTGATGGGAAACACTCCTCTCCACAGGAAAAGAAGAATGGATAGGTAAACTAGAAACAAACTGTGAGGAGCAAGGAGGCCTAGGAAAATCTTGTAAGTCTCTCAAATGTTCAGCAAAAACCTTCGGAAGAGTAATACTAGGATAGGGATTTAGAGAGGTAAAGTGAAAACTAGAGTCTGGAGACTTAGTCACATTTAGTTCGACACTCTGCCCACCAACCTCGTCCGTAGGACCCATAATTGTTCTGACATTAACAATTAAGAAATAGGCTTGTTACACAAAGGTCGAGCTGACACCTTGAACACACTAACAATCTCATCAACAGACCAGTTACCAAAGATAGTAACGTGGAGGGATAAGAAGCCACTAAGTGCCAAAAAATTGAGGAGAAATAATAAAAGAAGATACCACAATAAAGGCACTAAATGGTATCAAATATTAATGGAGGGACCCAAACTGCTAGCAATAGCTCGTGACCAGATAAAATGCATTAACAGTTCTACCATAGCTAAGAGGGCCTTAAAACCTTAAAACTAAAAATAGACATAGTGGATACTCGCCGAATGTATCGATTTGGTCCCTCAAACCCTCATGACTTGTTCTACTTCATTCTTACAACCTTCCCACCAAAGAAAAATTCAAAAAAAATAGTCGACTCAGCTTTGGTTCCTCCATCACCCGCCTTGACACTTTATGGTGGAACTAGGGTATGACCCTTTCCATCTAGTGGGCCTAATGGTTAAGAACATGTGTTTCATTTTAAGAGGCCACAAGTTCAAAGAGGGAGTCTCATACACCAATAAAGTAAATGAAAATAAAGAAAGTAAAAGAAAATACAAGGTAAACATAATTTAAAGCGTACACCAATAAAGTAAAAGAAAATACAAAGTAAACATAATTTAAACCAGAGGGGTGTAATATTTCATTCCTTTTAGGTAAAATCTTTTTAAAAAATATAAATTATTTTTTATTTCATAAAAATATAAATATAAATATTATATTATTTATTTATTTATTTGATTATTAAGTAAATATAATTTTAGTTGGTTAAAAACTGGTATATATTAAAAGTTCTAAAATTAATTAAATTACTTTTATAAATATATAAAATTATGATTAAGTATTTAAGATTGGTTTAAAATTATGTTGATTTTTTATTTCATCTATTCAAAATTAAATACATTTTCTTTTTTTAATTTAAACTTTATTCATTCTTTTATTAAAAYGTTAATCATTTAATACTATTTTTTAATTTTTCTTAAATTATTTTTTCAAACTAATATTAGTATTCACATATCATAAATAAGGACATGGATATTAGAATTCTTGTMGACCTCCTCGAAATGGAGCCACCTAGGTTGCTTCTCCAGTGCTAGTTTTTAAAGAGAGTTTTCCATTGAATTGAATTGTCTATGGACATGTAGACCCTTCATCCATCTAAATTGATTTTTTAGTTCTTGAATATTCACCTTCCATGACCTTAAGTTGAGTGCTTCCAGTTGAGACTTCCCATCCATCTAGTCTATTACAACCCTCGAGTCACCAGCCACCATTAAATCTTGAATTTGGCATCCATTTGCAATAGAAAGGAGGCCCCATAATCCAAGAAGTTATGCCTTAGTGTTAGTTCCAACACCAACATCAAAATGTGCTTTGAAGAAATGTTGGGTGTTGAACTTCAATATAATTCCCACCCCACAAATGCCTCTTTATATGGCACCATAAAAAAAACCCAATAAAATTATTATCAAAATAAATTGGGTTCAAAATGAAATCAAAACATTCACCTTTGTTTGGAACAGGAAAATTCTTGATAGCCAACACTATTCTTGAGCTGGTGGCAAAATCATTTCTAGCCCAATCCTCAAACACGATTTTGTTTCCATAATGCCAAATTCCCCAGAGCACAAGAAATGGAACTACCTTGTGTCTATGAGATGAAATAAACCAACTGTGAATATTTCCTTCTAAAGTAGGCATGTTCCAATATCCCTCTAATTTTAGTTGATTACAGACATCTTCCCTGATAAATTGTGAAATTGAACACTAGACAAACAAATGCATTGTATAATCTTCTTCATTCAAGAAGAGAGTGCCAACTGAGGGCCCTATACCCCCCCCCCCAATAGCTTCTAATTTACCCTAATGAGGACACGATCCTTTAATCAGATCCACATAAAGAGGATTAAATTGTATGGAAGCTTAACTTTCCACAATGCTTGGTACCACCAAACTGGATCCTCCACCCATCCTAGGTTGTAAGAGCATCATAATCTAATTTGGCAGTCATTGTTCCCAATGAGTTATTCCATGACTAGACTAACAGGTCTACACCACTTTTAATAGTAACACCATTGTTCCTTAACATTTCCAAATATCCAGACCATTCAATAGCCATCTCACCCTCCAATCCAAGGTCCACTACTAAAATCCAATCCTGTGTATTGGAAGAATTTAAAGAAGATGTGTATGTGATATGTGAGAAGTAATATACTTGTAGGTCATTCAAATGTCGAACCAAATCATCTAAAAGTTTGTACATGTGATCACAACCTATGAAATGTTGTTGTATGATCTAAACCTTGGTCCCATTCCCAACTTACCATGCCAACCACCTCTTCACTAGATGCAAAGAACCCATAAAATTCTTCCAAAAGTTAGAAGCAACAAGAAACTTGTTATTAGTAGTGCGCAACCAAAATACAACATTAGCACCTCCCAAATATTTTTCAAACCTATTCAAATTTTGAATTCTCCATCCTCCCAAATCCTTTGGCCTTGTAATCGATCCCAATCGGCTAAATGAAACCCAGTGGGTTTTTTAGCACCTTTCCAAAGGAATCTAGGGATGTTTTGACTGATGTTATTAATAATATTCAAATGAAACTTTTCTAAATAGAGCCAATAAACCGACATGTTTTGTAAAGTAGAGTTGACTAGAACCGGTTTTCCACCCAGGGAGATCCATCTACTCATCCAAAGTCCAATCTTCTTCTCCACTTTATGGAGTAGCCAATGTCAATCGTTTACTCTATAGTCATTTGGTTTTAGAAAAATTCCAAGGTATTTCATCCCTTGATCCAAAGAAGAAACAAGGATCCTAAAGATCTCTACTACTCTATTAAGCAGATCATCATTTAAATTATGAGAGAGGAAACATGATTTTTGACAATTGATTTTCATACTTGAGGCCTGACAGAAGCTTGTTAGAAGATATTTTAGGGCAATCCACTCTTCAATAGAATCAACTCCAATAATTAAAACATCATCCACAAAAAAAGATGAGTGATGGTGATACCTTTTGCAACCTGGATACCCTTGAATGTCACACATGTAGAAGCCTTTTTTAGAATTCTACTGAGACTTTCCACCACCAATAAGAATAATAAAGGTGAGAGGGGGTAGCCCTGTCTGAGTCCTCTATGACTTTTTAAGAAATATGTTGGAGTTCCATTGACCAAACCTGCATAGTTAGCACTAGAAACACAACCCATTATCCATTGTGGAACCTCCCATTTCAGGCCAATTTGAATCATCATCATCTGAAGGTAGTGCTAGCTAATCTTATCATAATCTTTCCTAAGATCCAAATTTAGAATGAGAGATTTCATTTTCCTAGTTTTGACTGCGTGCATACACTTCTGAGCTAGCCCAACAACATAAAAAATCATCCTGTCTTTTAAAAACCCAAATTTCTCCAATGCGATACCATAAGCCAACTTCCCTTTTAACCTATTAGCAATAATTTTCGAAATGAATTTATACACAAAATTACAAAGTGAAATGGGTATTAAGTCATTAAAAGAGGAAGACTTCAAATCTTTTGGGATAAGGGCCACAAAGGTGGTATTCAATGATCCAATGACTTTTCCAGATATTTTGGATTCTTCAATAGCCCCTAGGAGGTCATTCCCCATAATATCAAAGAAATGATGGAATAGTTCCTAGGTCCACCCATTAAGACCAGGACTTTTGTCCTTTGGAATTCTTGAAATAGTTTCCTCCACTTCCTATAGAGTAACCTATTTCCCCACTTCATCACTTTCCTCATCTGTGAAAATATGAGGCACATCCTTTATAAATATGAATTGAGTAAGTGTATCCTCCTTATCTGCTTCTTTGTACATATTATTGAAAAACTTAAAAGCAATAGACCTAAGATCAGATTGTGAAGTCAAATTGTGGCCTTCCAAATAAGCTAATTCCCAAATAGTATTAGTGAACCTTCTATGTTCAGAAAATTTGTGAAAATACTTAGTCTGCTTATCCCCACTTTGGAGCCAAATGCCCTGAATTCTAAGACGCCATTTTTATCCATCCAACCTTAAAATATCCACTTTCCTCTTCTCTAAGGAACTAATAAGTTCTTTATTTGTTATAGAGTATATTTTAGAAGGGTAATTTCTAAAGATCTCTCCCAATTTCATGTCAATCTGCCAAAGTTCATATTTTATCTTCTTCTTTTTCTCAGTCAGCCACTTTATCACTTCTTCTTTGAGTTTTTTAAGTTTCTTGATCCAGGTGGATATTGGTGGCCACCCACATATTCCAACTAGCTCCTCTTGACAGTTTTTATCTCAACACGTTCTTCTGTACTTCTTTGTAATTGTGGGTTGTACATTTCCAGGGTTGTCTGAAGCACTAAAAATATTCCAGGTGGATACTGGTGGCCTCCCACCTAATCCAACTGTCTTATTTTGTATGTTTTCATGCCAACACATCTTGTTGTACTTACAAGTCCATTTTGGGTCCCTAAACATTGTTTTCTTTTCTCGCCACAGTCAAACTATACACAGATTAAGTCTTTGATGATGTAATGTGTATTTCTCTAAAATACCTTTCCAACGGGCTATCATGTGCCTTAAACATAAGTCGTATGAAAATGTTACAACCCTGGGAAGTTGAGGTACCAACTTACCCATAGGGGCCCACATAATGTTTGGTTTTTCACCTCCTAGTGTTAGGTTTTTGGATGTATAGGGTTTTGTCATTCATGAATAATATCAAAAAGTCCTCTAGAGCCTCATAGCAATCATTCTTCTCAGACAAATGGATGTAGCAGCCACATCTCTGTTGGCATGTTTTACAGGCAGTTTATGCTTGTCATTGATGGAAAGTACAACAACAATGATGGCTTAAGTACAACAATGATGATCAGCAGTGCAGTGATAATCGGGGAAGAGCAGCAACCGTGATCGTTGGATCAACAATTCCGAATTCTCGATGTCTTTTAGATCTCAATGTAGACAAGAGGAGCACGCAGATATGGAGGATAGATCTCGGGCGTTAGATCCGAGCGCAGGGTCCGACCACTGTTGGATCCAAGAGATCCTGCACGTTCTTCAAAGTTCTAGGAGAAGAGGGCTTACAAAATCCCAAAAGCAAGAGGACCATCCATATTCTAGTAGGACACGTGGTGAAAGATCATCGTTTCGCTGACTGGAAAGTCAAAGGAATGGGGTTCCCTAACCTGCTGAATTCGCGAAATGTGAAACCCCGAAGTAAACTCCATTTTGGAGTTTCAAAAATTGGGAGATGGAGAAGTCAGAGACTCTCAACATTAGGAGTCCCGAAGTGTCGAAATGCAAAATCCTTAAACAAGACACGTCAACAAACCACGTCAGCTAAGAACCCGTGGTACAACTAGGCAATGACAAGTGTCAAGTTGATTCAATATTTCAGGCACATGTAAGTCACGAATCAGAGTGACATGTGGCAGTTACTCCACATGTGTCAATCCACGTCTGACATCAGCTGGTTTACATCACTTTAGAGTTTCAGGGATCGAGAGTTGGAGATGTCAAAGAATAATAACCACAGGAATCCTGAAATCACGATATGCGAAATTGCGACTTAATCGCAGCCATCAGATCAATATGTGATCTGGACCATTGATTCGACCCCATTTCGGAGTTTCGTGGATCAGGAATTTGAAGTGACAAGAACACTGAACATCAAGAATGTTGAAATCGCGAAATGATCTGAGTTTTCAGATCAAGTGTTGATCAGGACCGTTGATCCCACGCCATTCCAGGGTTTTGGGGATCACGACTTGGAGAGTCGAGATGCCTTATCTCCAAATTCACAAAATGTGAAATCGCAAAAGTTCCTTATGCATAAGGCTATGGTCACAGCCCTTGGTCACATCAGCAAGAGATGGAGGAAAGAGCTAGAGCAACCAATCTCCTTTTCGGGGATCGTGACTAGGAATGTTGAGACACATGGTCACACGAATGCCAAATTGTCGAACGCCAAAATGCCAAAATGAATGCAAGATCCCATGGAATCAATCCAACAGTGCAGGTGAATTTGAACAAGATCAGAGGGCTATTGTAGCAAAACACGATGTAACTACCAGAAACCACTGATGGTTTCTGCCAGAGGACTTGAAGACACTTCGGGATGATTGACAGAGGAGGTGAAGAGTCTCTGGGAATCTTCAAGAGGGATGAAGATGTTCGTGGAGGCGATTGACAGCTGGATGAGCATTGAGGCATGTAACTGGAATAGAGAAGGTGAGCTCGACTGTCGCAGAGAAGACAAAGAGTCTCAAACTACCAGAGAGGATGAGGAATCTCAGTATAACATACAGTGATGTGGAACGAGTGGTAAACGACCAAAGAAGCTAAAGAGTCACGATGATGATTAGACAGAGAACTCAAGTTGTGGAGTAATTTGGCGTGGAGTGAGCATGCAGAGGCACTGCGAATATTGCATGCACAAAGACAACAGAGACTATAAGAATGCTAAACAAAGAAGAGATAAGGGTTGTCATTGTGTAGGAGAATTCAAGTGTGTACAAGGAGGCAGAACGTAGGAGCAGAAATGCACAGTCGAGGAATGGTGCATTGAAGGGATATGGCACATAGAGAATAAAAGGCAGAAGAACAGAAAGTGCTAGAGGTGTGCAGAAGACATTGATGCAGACAGGGAAGAGTAGTGTAAAAGAACAACAACAACGCTGGTAAGCCATTGAATAATTTTATATCGTTGTAATAAGTTTTAGTAACAAAGAATTTATAATTCAGGGTGGTTGGGAGGTGCTAGGGAGGACTGGTGTCCTCAAAGGTTCAAGTGGGTGCTTGAACACAGGGAGTTGGTGCTTCCTTCTAGTTGGGGCTAGAGAAACCAGGGAGTTGGTGCTTCCTTCTAGTTGGTGCTAGAGAAACTAGGGGGTTGGTGCTTCCTTCTAGTGGGTGCTAGAGAAAACAGAGAGTCGGTGCTATCAGCAAGTTGCAACTTGCAAAAATAGAGGTTGTAGCCTCACAATGAGTTGATGCTCATATGTATGATAATGTAAAGAATGTAGATAATACTTATCACATAAAGAAAAAGAGGTTTTTACCCTGTATGGATTTCCTCGGGAATTAGCTGTCTCTGCTTTTCTCATATATGTGACTGATGATGAATGTGCCTTTGCTTATTTCCCATTATTGTGATCATCATTGAATGCCCTATAAAGATTTTAAAAGAAGCATAATTGTTTAATCATGGTGACAACTGATTCACCCCCCCCCCCTCTCAGTTGTTCAACAATTGGTATCAGAGCCAACCCCTTTTTATCTAAGGGTAGATCCTAGAGCTTAAACAGGTCAAGCCATGAAGGAAATTCAACCAATAAGGCCCCTCTGTTCAATGGAACAAACTTTTCCTTCTGGAAAGTTAGAATGAGAACCTACATAATAGATTTAGGTGCAGATGTCTGGGATGTGGTAGATATTGGTTATGTAAAGCCAGTGGTGCTAGCTAATAAGGATGACAAACTAGAATTTAGCTTCAATGCTAAGGCTATGAATGTTATCTTGAGTGGGCTTGCAGAAGCAGAATTCATAAAAGTTATGCACCTAGGAACTACCAAAGAAATGTGGGACAAACTCATTAGCAGTTGTGAGGGTAATGAGAAGGTAAAGGATGCAAAGCTTCAAACCTACAGAATACAGTTTGAACAACTGAAGATGAAGGAAGATGAAACTGTTGGAAAATACTTTCTGAAAGTAGAAGAAATGGTAAATGCAATGAAGGAACTTGGTGAAACAATTGGGGAACCTTCTTTAGTTTAGAAAATCTTGAGATATCTCCCAGATAGGTTTAACCCGAAGGTCTCTGCTATAGAAGAACTTAATGATCTAAAAACCTTGTAGTTTGACCAACTTCTAGGAACATTGATTGCATATGAAGTGAGAATAGTTAAAGATAAACCTGCCTCCATAGAAGCATCATTTAAAGCAGACAAGAATGAGGATTCTGAGCCCGATGAAATTGAAGAAAAAATTGTGAAGAGACTGAAGAAGGGATCATTCAAATACAAAGGTAAATTTCCTTTCAAATGCTTTAACTGTGGAAGGATAGGTCATTTTGCAAATAAATGTCCCCACAAAGGAAAGGATCAGACTTGTGATGATGAGTAGAAATACAAACACAAAAATTTCTTTAAAGAGAATAACTTTAAGAAGAAAAGTCTTTGTACGAACAATGATGATGATCCTTCAGATGATGAAGACAATGATTCATCTATTGAAGATAAACTAAATGACTTCATACTTATGGCCAAAGAGGACTATGACAATAATAGCACAGGGAGTGATGTTAATGAAGAAGAAGTTGAGGTTGACATGGAAGGAGAACTGATCAGTGCATTGGAAGAGATTGACAGACTAAGAATCAAGAACATAAAGCAAAGAAAATTGTTGACACAGTTCGAGAAAGACAATAAAGAACCTAATGAAGAACTTGTCCTACTAAAAGTAGAATTGGAAGAGGCAAAGAAAATCAAAGAGATTCTGAAACAACAACTATCAGAAAATAAGGAAAGATGTGAATCATTAGAACAAAAAGTAGTGAAAACAAGGAAAGAAATGGAGAAGTTTCAAGCATTGTATAAACAGAATCTGTCAAGTATCAAAGCCTCAGAAGGATTATCCACCATTCTGAATCAGTAAAGGAATCCAAATCTGAAAACTGGTTTGGGTTATGAAGAGAGATCAAGCAGTGGGAAGCCAGGAAATGAAGAACCCATCAAGTTTGTCAAAAGTACAACCAATAACAATAAAAAACCTACAGAAACAAAGGAAGAAAATCAGCTGCCTAGGATGAGTAAATAAAAAGGTGCCAGGACTGAATCTGTAGAATGAACAAACAATGCTCTCTCTGTTGAAAGACGTCATCAACAAGAAAGAAATCGATTTGCCCAAAGAAGACAACCATTTTCCAGGTACAAAGAATTTTTCTATGGCTATTGTTTATGTTGTTCTAACTTTGGTCACAAAGCTGTAAATTGTTCCTTAAGACTTAGACATGAGAAATTAAGATTTCAAAGGAGTAAATACTTCCCACAACAAAGAATGATACAGTCAAGTAATAATCCTTCACAGACTGTAAATTGCCAAATTAATTCTGGAAACATACAACTAAGGAGACCAAGAAATAATCAACAATCGATAAGTAGGAAACACTGAAACAATAAGTTTGACTTATTGAATAATGAGGTTGAATGCTACACCTGTCATAACTTTGGACATAAATCTATTGACTGACGGTTAAGGAACTATGAACTAGATTCGAAATCACCTGCTGAAAATTTCAAGTTTTGGAAGAAGAAGGAAAGTAACAAGTGTGGATTAGTATTGTATACTCAAAGAAAAACGAACCCTTGGTATATAGACAGTGGATGCTCCAAACACATGACGGGAGACAAAGGCAAGTTTCTATCTCTAAGAGAAAGAAAATCAAGAAGCGTAACCTTTGGAAATGATGCTCCAGGGAAAATAAAAGGAAAAGGAATGGTGAGCTTAAGTAATGGAAAAGGAAAATCCCAAGATGTTCTACTTGTGGATGGGATGAAACATAATCTACTCAGTGTAAGTCAAATGTGTGACAGAGGATGTGAGGTATTGTTCACGTCCAAGGACTACAAGATAAAGTCTGTGAACTCAAGACAAGTGGTGGCCAAAGGCATAAGGACAGAAAATAATGTATATGTGATGAAAGAAAATAGAGAAGAATGTCATCTAAGAAAACATGATGAAAGCTAGTTATGGCATAGGAGACTTGGACATCTAAACTTTGACCACTTAATCAAACTCAAAAACCTCGAGGCAGTAAAATATATTCCGAGAATATCAAAGCCCTAAGATTCAATGTGTAAACCATGTCAAGTAGGGAAGCAAAATAGGACACATTTTAAGTCCAAGAGCTTTACTTCAATAGAGAAACCACTCCAACTAGCTCATATGGATTTATGTGGACCATCAAGACAGGAAGGCACAGGGAAAGAAAACTACTTCATGTTGATTATCGATGATTACTCTAGACTTACTTGGGTTGCCTTTCTCAAAGAAAAAGTTGAAGCATTTGAGAAGTTTAAAATATTTAAGGATTTGACTGAGACTTAAATAGGGAAGAGGTTAAAGGCAATAAGATCAGACCAGGGAGGAGAATTTATGTCAAGAGACTTCAAGGAATTCTGCGATGAGCATGGGATCAAGAGAGAATCCACAATCCCAAGAACTCCACAACAAAATGGAGTAGTTGAGAGGAAAAATAGAACAGTGCAGGAAATGGCCAGGTCAATGATGAATGAGAAGAACATTGGTCAAACCTACTGGGTAGAAGCAATACACACAGCAGTCCATGTGCTTAACAAAGCCCACCTCAGACCACAAAGTGACATGACGCCTTATGAATTATGGTTTGGAAGACCCGCCTCAATCAAACACTTCAGAGTCTTTGGGAGTAAATGTTACATAAAGAATAATGATGAGAACCTCGACAAATATGATGACAGGGTAGATGAAGGTATTTTCTTAGGGTATGCTACAAACATTAAAGGATACATATGCTATAATAAGAGGCTGCGTAAAATGGTTGACTGTATTGATGTAAAAATTGATGAAGGAATCCCAGCAAGAGAGGTGTATAGTAATGAGTTTTCTACAGAAGACACAGCTAAAGCTGTAGATGAACAGGTCCAAGAATCAGAAAATGAAGACTCTAAATCAGATCAAGACTTAGACACTCAGACAGACTCAAATCAGCAGTCAACTACAAATTCCTCCTCCAGAATCATTCAAAAGAATCATCCTACAAGTTAGATAATTGGGGA
>ML815632.1:219304-234634 GCA_009831015.1 Picea engelmannii
GATATTGTTGGCATGTTTTACAAGCAGCGTATGCTTTTCATTGATGGAAAGTACAACAACAATGATGGCTTAGGTACAACAACGATGATCAACAGTGCAGTGATAATCGGGGAAGAGCAGCAACCGTGATCGTTGGATCAACAATTCAGAATTCCCGATGGTTGTCAGATCTCAATGTAGACAAGAGGAGAGTGCAGATATGGAGGATAGATCTCAGGCGTTAGATCCGAGCACAGGGTCCGACCACCATTAGATCTAGGAGAGCATGTACGTTCTTTAAAGTGCTAGGAGAAGCGGGCTTACAAAATCCTGATAGCAGGAGGACCGTCCATCTTCTAGTAGGACACATGGCGAAAGATTGTCGTTTCGCTAACTGGAAAGTCAAAGGAACGGGGTTCCCTAACCTGCTGAATTCACGAAATGTGAAACCCCGAAGTAAACTCCATTTCGGAGTTTCAGAAATTGGGAGATGGAGAAGTCAGAAACTCTCAACATTAGGAGTCCCGAAGTGCCGAAATGCGAAATCTCGAAACAAGACATGTCAGCAAACCACGTCAGCTAAGAACACGTGGCACAACCAGGCAATGACAAGTGTCAAGATGATTCAACATTTCAGGCACGTGTAAGTCACGAATCAGAGTGAAACATGGTAGTTACTCGACACGTGTCAATCCACGTGTGACGTCAGCCGGTTTACATCACTTTGGAGTTTCGGGGATCGAGAGTTGGATATGTCAAAGAATAATAACCACAGGAATCCCGAAATAAAAATATGAGAAATCGTGACTTAATCGCAGCTGTCAGATCAAGATGTGATCTGGACCATTGATCCGACCCCATTTTAGAGTTTCGTGGACCGGGACTTTGAAGTGACAAGAAAACTGAACATCAAGAATGTCGAAATCGCAAAATGCGAAATCGCGAAATGATCTGAACCATCAAATCAAGTGTTGATCGGGACCGTTGATCCTAGGCCATTTCAAGATTTTAGGGATCGCGACTTGGAGAGTTGAGATGTCTCATCTATAGATTCACGAAATGCGAAATTGTGAAAGCGCCTTATGCATAAGGCTATGGTCACATCCCTTGGTCACATTAGTGAGAGATGGAGGAAAGAGCTAGAGAAACCAAGCTCCTTTTCGGGGATCGTGACTGGGAATGTCGAGACACATGGTCACACGAATGTTGAATTGTCAAATGCCAAAATTTTGAAATGAATGAAAGATCCCATGGAATCAATCCAATGGTGTAGGTGAATTTGAACAAGATCGGAGGGCTACTGTAGCATGACACAGTGTAACTTCTAGAAACCACTGATGGTTTCTCCCCGAGGACTCGAAGACACTTCAGGATGAATGACAGAGGAGGTGAAGAGTCTTTGGGAATCTTCAAGAGGGATGAAGATGTTCATCGAGGTGATTGACAACTGGATGAGCATTGAGGCCTGTAACTGGAACAGAGAAGGTGAGATCGACTGTCACAGAGAAGACGAAGAGTCTCAAACTGCCAGAGAGGCTAAGGAATCTTAGTATAACATACAGTGATGCTGAACGAGTGGTAAACGACCAAAGAAGCTGAAGAGTCACGATGATGATCAGACAGAGAACTCAAGTTGTGGAGGAATTTGGAGCGGAGTGAGCATGCAGAGGCACTACAAATATTGAATGCACAAAGACAGCAAAGACTATAAGAATGCTAAACAAAGAAGAGATAAGGGTTGTCATTGTGTAGGAGAATTCAAGTGTGTACAAGGAGGCAGAACGCAGGAGCAGAAATGCACAGTCGAGGAATGGTGCATTGAAGGGATATGGCACATAGAGCATAAAAGGAAGAAGAACAGAAAGTGATAGAGGTGTGCAGAAGACACTGATGCAGACAGGGCAGAGCAGTGTAAAAGAACAACAATAGGGCTGGTAATCCATTGAATAATTTTATATCACTGTAATAAGTTTTAGTAACAAAGAATTTATAATTCAGGGTGGTTAGGAGGTGCTAGGGAGGACTAGTGTCCTCAAAGGTTCAAGTGGGTGCTTGAACACAGGGAGTTGGTGCTTCCTTCTAGTTGGGGCTAGAGAAACCAGGGAGTTGGTGCTTCCTTCTAGTTGGTGCTAGAGAAACTAGGGGGTTGGTGCTTCCTTCTAGTGGGTGCTAGAGAAAACAAAGAGTTGGTGCTCTCAGCAAGTTGCATCTTGCAAAAACAGAGGTTGTAGCCTCACAATGAGTTGATGCTTATATGTATGATAATGTAAAGAATGTAGATAATACTTATCATATAAAGAAAAAGAGGTTTTTACCCTATATGGGTTTCCTCGGGAATTATCTGTCTCTGTTTTTCTCACATATGTGACTGATGTTGAATGTGCCTTTGTTTATGTCCCATTATTGTGATCATCATTGAGTGCCCTGTAAAGATTTTAAAAGAAGCATAATTGTTTAATCACGGTGACAACTGATTCACCCCCCCCTCTCAGTTGTTCAACAATCTCTTCTCAAAGATAGCTACCACCATTCAAGCAGTTGTTTCAGTTCTACAATTGAGTAGTTTCATCCTATTTCTTTTATTCAATATAAGATATTTTTCACTGGATATCTGTGTTGTTCTTCATATCTCTATGTTTATCGTATTCATTTTGTTAATCATTTCATTCCACTCCTAAATCTGGATTAGTGTTATCAGAGTGGTCTTCTCTTTATTTATTTTTCTTCATGCATGTCCCTGACAAGATCTAGGTACAAGAAGTTGGGACTCGAACCAATTGAGGCGTCGCAATATCAGTCACGTCGAGCCTGAAAACAACCCCTGGGGAACGAAAAGAAATATGATGGAGTAGGATATCCTTTTAAAATGTTTCTCGAGGAATCCCTCGCTCGACAAAGGAACGAAATGATGGACAACTTTGAGTAGATCCTTCGATGAATGCCCACAAGAGAACCATCTTCATCAAGCGGCCATACAACCCACTTCAAGGTACAAGTAAATTTTTATATTCCATTATTTGAAGGACTGATAGATGCAAATGTTGTACATAAATGGTTGACTCTTCTCAAAGGGTATTTTTCAGTCCACAATTTTTCCTATAGGGAAAAGATTACTTTTTCACTCCTCAACGTCGTCCCCCATGTTAAGGACTAGTGGGATACTTACTCTGAGCAAATGGCCATATAGGAATATGAACTATTTTTGGTTTCCCCTACATGGGATTCCTTCTAGGATGTCATTAAATAATAGTACTATCCCATTGGAAGCTACGAGGACCAATACACCCGATGGACCACCCTGCATCAAGAAAGGGACCTGACAGTACCAAATTTCACCAATATTTTCGATACCATGTGCACCAAATTGGGCATCAAAGACTCTAAGAAAAATTTGGTGCTCAAATACTGTGGATGTTTGTATAGATACATTCACATAAAAATGGAATTTCTAAACATCACCTCATTGGTTATGGCTTATAAATATGTCATCAAGATCGAGTAGAAATTTAACCAGAAGAGGTGAAAGTTTGCATCTACAAACCCCTCACAGCCGAAGCAAGAAAAAGGTGGCCCCAGCCCACATGGAAAGGGACAAAGAAAAGATGGTAACTCTCAAGACAACCAGTCCAAGCCACAACAAAATAAGGGCAATGAAAAGATGAATAAGGAATCTGGAAAATGGTGAGAATACCATAAAATCCCTTGGCACAATAGTGAAGAATGTTGCTCCAAGGAGTCACTTGTGGTTGAGCTGAAGGAATCTGAGTCTGAGGCTAATTCTAACTCTGAATCAAATGAAAAAGGAGGGAAGCAAATTATTGATGTTGAACCCAATGCCACTGTCACTACCACCAAAGTCTAGCCAAGTGAACTAGAAGAACTAGAGGAAGGGGAATGCCTTTTTCACTCACAAATGTGGGTAAAGGTGGCTCCGCTTCATTTCATTGTTGATAGTGGTAGTTAGAAGAACCTGATCTCAAAAGAGGTCGTCAAGTGATTGGACTTGCCGATGATGTTGCACCTGCAACCCTACACCATCGGTTGGCTTCACCAAGGAAGAGATCTTTGTGTCAACCAACGGTGTCGTATTCCCTATGAAATCAAGCCTTTCAAAGACGAGGTATTGTGTGATATTTCTCCCCTTGAATTTTATGATGTTCTTTTAGGAAAACCATATTTTTGGAAGCGTCATGATGTGTATGATTCTAGACCCCACAATTTTATTATTACTTTGGGTAGAAGTTTGTACAGGATACCAGAGGTAGCACCGCCTACCGCTATTTCTTTAATCTCTGCTAAGCAATGCAGTAAGATAATTTCACAGAATGGGAAGTTCTTCTTCTTTTTGATCCAAGCTCATAGTAAGTATACGGTCATTTCCACATCTTTGGCCTCTTTACAAAGCCTCTCTTTACAACAAAATCAAGTGGGTGGGATCGTGGAAGAGTACAGAGACATCTTCTCCTCACCCATCGGGGTACCGATGCACTGTCAAGTCAAGCATCCAATTGACCTAACCCCTTGTGCACCTTTGCCTCATGGACCATTCTATTGTCACTCATTGATGGAAAATGAAAAAATCAGGCATTTGATCCAATATATTCTTCAAAAGGGGTACATCAAACCCATCTCCTCCCCTTGCAGAAGCTCGATTGTATTTGTGTAAAAGAACGATGCGGCCTGGCGACTCTGCATTGATTACAAATCATTAAACAAAATCACCGTCAGGAATAGGTACCCAATTCCTAGGAATCATGACCTTCTTGAACAACTCAAGGGGGAAAAGTTCTTCAGCAATATTGACTTAAAGTCTGGCTACCACCAGGTTCCCATCGAACCAACTGATGTATGGAAGACAATTTTCAAATCTAAAGAAGGTATCTTCGAATGGATAGTCATGCCCTTTATCTAAACAAATACACCAACCACTTTCATGAGGTTGATGGATGATGTATTAAACAACTCTTTTGTGGTGGTATATTTGGATGATATCCTCATCTTTAGTAGAACATGGGGGGAGAACATGTGGCATATTCAACAGATTTTGAGCACTCTGCAGCAACATAAGATATATTCCAACTTGGAAAATTGCTCCTTTGGCATGAACAAGGTCCAATACTTAGGCTACATTGTTTATGAGCATGGGGTACATGTTGATCTAGCTAAGATCCAAGTCATCTCTGACTAGCCAGCCCCGACCACACTAACTGAGCTTTAGATCTTCTTGGGATTGGCCAACTTCTACCAATGATTCATGTTGGGATTCTCCCATATTGCATGGTCCCTTAGCCAAGTGACCAAGAGTAGTGGCAGGGAAAAGTTCATGTGGGGAAAGGATCAAAAAAGAGCATTTGATAATTTGAATCATCACTTGTGCTCAACTCTAGTACTCGCATTACCCGATCTGCAAAAACCATTAGATATTGATATTGATGCATATGACTATGTTGTAGATGTATTTCTCACTCATCACGGTCATTCAGTGGCATACCATAGTGAGACACTCTCCAATACAGTCCAAAAATACCCCACCTATGACAAGGAAATGTATTCCATTGTACAAGCCTATCTTCAATGGAAACATTACATTCTAGGAAAGGAGATGATCATCCACATTGATCACAAGCCTCTGCAGTTTATATAGACATAGGGGAAATTGAAAAACGACCGCCATCAAAAGTGGTCCACCTACATACAACAGTTCCATATCAACATCAAGTATAAGACCAGGAGCTCAGATCGTGTCATTGACTGCCTCAATCGACTTCCCATGGTTTCACTCAACACTGTGCTCCATTCCTGTGGACATGAGGCATCTGAGTGGCCCCAAATTTATCAACAAGATCCAGAATTCTCCACCACCTATAATCTCTTGGGTATAGGCGCGACTATCACTGATTTTCACATTTAGGACGGACTGTTATGCCATATGGGCCATCTTTGTGTTCCTGCAAGAGAGCGTGAAAATATGATTTGGGAATCCCACTACAGTTGGATGGTATGACATTTTTGCATGGAGAAAATTGTGGTCGTTCTGCAAAAACATTTTTATTGGCCAAAACTTCGATAGGATGTCATCAAGTATATCATATCTTTTAATACCTGTGCCATTTCCAAGCCTGCCATCAAGAAGCAAGGCTTATACACCCCTCTTCCTACTCCTGTGAAGCCTTGGGAATCCATCTCAATGGATTAATGTCTAGCCTTCCATCCACTAAGCAAGGAAATGATTGTGTATTTGTGGTTGTGGATGATTTTTCGAAGATGGCCATCCTCACAGCCTGCAAGAAGAATATCACAGCGACAGATGCTACCAAGCTCTTCTTCGAAAGAGTGTGGGTCTATTTTGGGATACCACAGACCATCATATCCAACCGAGATAATAGTTTCTCAACACATTTTGGTTGAGTCTTTGGTCACTGTTGGACACCAGGCTCACTAAATTCACTGCTTTCCACCCCCAAACAGATGACCAAACAAAGGTCATCAATCACATGATTGTGCACATCTTGTGCATGCACAACTCTAAGCATTTGTGTACATGGGATGAGAGTCTCCCCTATGTTCAACATAATTACAACGTTAGGGACCTAACCCCTCACATAGGTAGAATAATATATTTCCATGTAATAAAGATCAATATTAATAAGGCCTAGAAATAAGGAAGAATAAGTCCAATGTAAGAAGACCTAATAGAAGCTTCTTCTTCTAGAAGAATCTTCCTCTAGATGGTTCTTTTGATAGACATATTTAGTATAAATAGGAGTTGAAGGTCTGATAACTGTTGTCTTGGATATTATTTTAATAGAGCTCTTCTCTATTGGAGGTTTCCCCCTCAAAGAGGCAAGTGAACATTGTTCTCAGTAATTAAAGTGCTCTTTCTGGTATCATGTTGGTATTATTGTGGTGTTTTTCTGGTTATATTGTTTTTCTTCTACCATTTCCATCTATTTATTTCTATTCTTCATACTTTTTTATATTTGGAATATTACAAGTGGTATCAGAGCACCTTCCTCGGCATAAAATTGTGGGTTAATTTTTTTTCAGGGTAGAGACGTATTCCGACGTCTTTAAGCTACAAATATTTGTCGTTACATGCATAAACCCACGGTCAGGGATTTATACATGCAGGAAATACAAGTGGTACTTAAGGGAACATCTATTGGCGACCCTTGTAACCCCTGTTGGTACCCCTTTAAGTGGTAGTGCATCAAAAAACACTTGTATAGGGATCAACCTAGATCTCCTGAAGCCCTCCATAGATAAACCAATTGATTTCCTAACTGTTATAGTTCCATTGAGAAAAACAATCGAGAATATACTCTCTATTACCTGGGTAGTTGGGTAGTACGGATAAGGGAACGGTCTAGCCTCCTTAGTTGGTTCCTTGAGATATTGGGCCAAGTACTACTATTGGACCCAACACATATATCAGAGAGCTATATCACAAGGAAAACCCTTGTCTGTAGAACCCTTGAATACCTAACCCTTGGGAAGGAAACAAAAACAAAACATACAAGTTTTATTGTGATGCAACTGTGTCTCCTGCATTTGAGTTGCGAAATTACTACACATTTCTTTCTGTTAAGAATTTGGGCATTTCATCACAACGGTCATACCTATCATTTTCCAGCAATGGTGGCAGTCATACACATCATTTTTCACTACAGTCATAGCCATAATTTTTCACTGCGGAACTCAAACAAGACATTACTACCTAGCTTGAATCTGTCACTACGATGATCTATGCCAAACTGCATATCCCTGCATATCTTCCCTTATCTGACCCACCTTTGCATACTGAAGGTGAAACTTCCTCTCATTCCCATAATTTTCAGCCTCAATACTTTGAGCTTGACCTACGCCTTTTACGTGTGGATGTGACCAAATTTGATGGATCGGATCCCATTGGTTGGGTAACTCAAATGGAACATTATTTCTCTTTGTATGGAATTACACATGAGTTGGACAAACTTCGGTATGGTGTTATCCATCTAGATCAAGAACATTGGCAATGGTGGCAATGGTGGCAATGGAGAAAAAATGCCTGCCAAGGGTATGTGGCTTGGACACACTTTGTGGCAGAGCTTTATGAATGCTTTGACACTAATGCCAACCATTTAGGTTGTTTGAAAAAGTTGAAACAATCTGGCACAGTGGAAGACTTTATAGGTTCTTTTAAGTGACTGGATTTTCATACAGAGGGCATGTCTGATGCTTTTTTTTGTGAATGTTTTATCAGTGGCCTCAAGGATGAGATTCGTGTTCATGTCCTCATGGATTGGCCTCAGATTTGGGTGGACACTACTAAAAGAGATAAGGAATTACAACATGTTGTCTCTTCTCAAAAGAAAAAACCCTCCTTTATTCCTCTCACTAAACCAATAACTCTCACTCCTCCTTCTACTCCACTAAAGATCCAAAAATTGACTAGGGCCGAAATGGATGAACGCCAACTCAAAGGCCTTTGTTATAATTTTGATGACAAATATTTTCCGGGACACAATTGTAAGGAACAAAATCTTTTTATGGCCATCTCGGAGGATGTTTCAGAAATGGATGTTGAGGCTCCCCTTAGGTCAGTGTCACCTGAACCCACTGATATAACCCCTCCCTTAGACCCTCYCGAAGTAGAACCAGTCATTTCCCTAAATTCTCTTAGTGGCTTCTCTGCTCCCTAAACCCTCAAGCTAATTGGTTACATCAATCATAAGAAGGTAATCATTCTTGTTGATAGTGGAAGCACCCATAATTTTATTCATCTCCACATTGCCCAAGAAACTAATTTCTATATCCACACAGTCAATAATTTTCAAATCATGATTTCCAATGGTGGGTCCATGAAATGTGGAGGGCGTTGTGAAAATGTGTGTCTCCAAATTGGTGAACACCACAAAAAATCTCGTATGTTTTCTATCGACATGGGAGGTTGTGAAATTGTGTTGGGTGCATAATGGATAAGGATTTTGGGTCCCATTCTCATGTATTTTAAGAAATTAACCATGCAATTTGACCAGGGGGGCCAACAATATAAGTTCCAAGGCATCATTGTCGGTTCCCCGAAGATCATTATTTCCCATAGCATAGAAAAGTTGCTCAAAAAATATCATTCTGGCATTTTTCCCAACTCCATTCCATACAAGCAACTGCGACACCCTCTGTGTTGCAGGACCTCCAATCCATCCTCTATAAACATCAAGTGGTTTTTTCCACTCCCTAGAGACTTCCTCCTTCTTTTGGTGTTCATGATCATTCCATCCCCTTCTCCCAGAAATCCTTCCGCCCAATATATATCCCTATTGTTACCCATTTTCCCAGAAAAATGAAATTCAGAAAATTGTTCAAGACATCCTCAACGTAGGTGTTATCCACCCTAGTACAAGCCCCTACTCTTCACATGTGGTCATGGTCCTTAAGAAATAAGGTTCTTTTCACATGTGTCCTGACTTCCATGCCCTTAACAAACTCACCATTAAAGACAAATTTCCCATTCTTGTCATTGATGATCTCTTGGATGAATTGAGTGGCACCTGGTTCGTTACTAAACTTGATCTTTGTTCTGGCTACCACCAGATCTGTATGAAAGAGGCAGACATTCCTAAGATTGAATTTAGAACTCATGAGGGCCACTATGAGTTTTTTGTCATGATGTTTGGCTTGTGTAATGCCCCCTCCACTTTCCAAAGCCTCATGAATCACATCTTTCATCCTTTTCTCTGTCATTTTGTCTTAGTTTTCTTTGATGATATCCTCATCTATAGTAAAACCTAGACAACCCATATTTCTCATGTGGATCGAGTTCTCCATCTACTCTCTCAACACCAAATTTTCCTTAAACAATCTAAATGTTCTTTTGGGTGCCTCAGAAGTCGAGTACTTGGGTCATCTTGTTGGCAACACTGGAGTCAGGGTGGATCCTAAAAAAATTGAAGCTGTGCAAGATTTGCCTCACCCAAAGACTCTCAAAATATTGCATGGATTTCTAGGTTTAACAAGTTATTATTGCAAGTTTGATAAGAATTATGGAAAGATTGCAACACCTCTCACTGCACTCCTTAAAAATAATTCTTTCACTTGGAATCCAATAGTTTCTCAGGCTTTTCAAACCTTGAAAATGGCCATGTGCACCACTCCAATCCTAGCCCTTCCTGATTTTATAAAGATCTTTGTCCTGGAATGTGATGCTTTCAGGAAAGGAATTGGTGTTGTCCTTATGCAATAGGGTCGACCTTTGACCTTTACCAACAAACAATTGTTCGAGGGAAAATTGGGAAAATCAATATAAGAAAAGGAAATGTTGGCTATCCTGCATGTCATGGATCTTTGGCACCCTTATCTATTAGGGCAACGCTTCCAAATTAAGATAGATCATCAAAGCCTCAAGTGTTTTCTGGAACAATTCCTTTCCTCCCTAGAGCAACAAAAATGGGTGACTAAGATCTTTGGATATGATTATGAGATCATTTACAAGAAATGAAAAGACAATGTGGTTTCTTATGCACTTTCGAGAAAATATGAAGATGTAGGGTCCCTTTTTTCTCTATCCTTCATTGTAGTAGATTGGCTCCAAGTTGTTCGCCAGGAATGGCTACACGATCCAAAAAGTTCACATCTGATAGAACAATTGCAGTCCAATTCTCTAGTTTTCTCGGGGTACTCTTGGCTCAATAATGAGCTTCGATACAAAGGTTGTTTGTATTTAAGTAAACATTCAAAACTTAAATCCACGATACTTTCTGAACTTCATGCTACACCCACATCTAGGCACTCTGGGTTTACCAAAACCTATGACAGGGTCAAATGTTCTTTTTTTTGGGATGGTATGAAACAAGACGTTCGTAATTTTGTGACTGAATGTGATGTGTGTCAACACAACAAGGGTGAAACAATCAAATATCCCGGCACACTACAACCGCTTCCAATCCCACCTGCTATTTGGCAGAATATCTCTATGGATTTTATTGTAGGCTTACCTAAATTGGGCAATAAATTAGTCATCATGGTGGTAATTGATCATCTTTCCAAGTATGCTCATTTTTGTGCTCTTCAACACCCATTTACAACATCCACTGTCGATCAAATTTTCATGGATCAGGTCTTCAAGCTTCATGGGATTCCACATTGTATTGTCTTTGATCACGACCCAACTTTCACCAGAAATGTTTGGCAAGAAATGTTCAAGCTACAAGGAACCAAATTGCATCTCAACATAGCTTATCATCCCCAGACTAATGGTCAAACTGAAATTGTCAACAAGTGTTTGGAAACATATTTGAGGTGTTTTGCATCAGAAAGGAAAAATCAATGGGCTCAATGGTTACCACTAGCTTAATGGTGGTACAACACTTTGTACCATACAACTACCCCCATGAATCCTTTTGAAGCAGTATATCGAAAAAATACACCTTTAGTTATCTCCTATTTTCCAGGTGTCTCGAAGGTCTAGTAGGTTGACCAAATGCTTACAGTTCGAGAGTCTATTCTTCGTATCATCAAAGAGAATCTGGTCATGGCCCATAATTGCATCAAGCAACAAGCAAATCAAGGTCTCTCTAAATGTCAATTTGCAGAAGGAGAACAAGTGTTTCTTCGACTGCAACCCTACAAGAAATATTCCCTCAAGGGTGAACATTGTTAGAAACTAGCGTCCAAATTTTATGGTCCTTATACCATTCTCAAGCATGTGGGACAAGTGGACTATCAATTAGCTTTTCCCAGTCATTATAAGCTCCATCTTGGTTTTCATGTTTCCTTCTTAAAGAAGGTGATTATAACTAAGTGCCAAACCCAAACCAACCTTCCCGAGTTGGATGAAGAAGGCTCCATTTGGCTACAACCACAAGCATTTTTGGACCAGCATGAGCGTCATTTGCGTCAGTGAACCATCAAGGGAGTGTTAATTCAGTGGAAAGATACAACTCCAACATATACCACTTGGGAACCAAATACCATTCTACATCAATTTTCCCATCTCAAACCTTGAGGATATGGTTGTTTTTAAGGGGGAGGACATGTTAGGGACCTAACCCCGCACGTAGGTAGAATAATATATTTCCATGTAATAATGGTCAATATTAATAAGGCCTAGCAACAAGGAAGATTAAGTCCAATGTAAGAATACCTAAAAGAAGCTTCTGCTTCTAAAAGGATCTTCCTCTAGATGGTTCTTTTGATAGACATATTTAGTATAAATAGGAGTAGAGGGTATGCAAAATTTTGTCTTGAATATGCAAAAGAACATTGTTCTCAAGATGCAAGTGAACATTGTTCTCAATAATCAAAGTGCTCTTTCTGGTATTATTCTAGGATCATTTTGGTATTATTATGGTGTTGTTCTGGTTATATTGTTGTTCATCTTCCATTTCTATCTATTTACTTATGTTTTGCATACATTTTTTATATCCGGAATATTACATACAACAGGGCTCTCCATAGCTCCACCGGCCATAGCCCATTTCAGGTAGGTCTGGGATTCCAACCCTTGTGTCCCATTGATGTTGCACTACCTATTTCCACCACATAGATAGACTCTTCCCATGTTCAGTCTGAAACTTACAAATCCACCAGATTCATTGAGCATATTCATCACATCCGCCAACAGGTCCAAGAGATTTTGCAAAAAACCAATGCTAAGTACAAGAAATGCCATGATCAACACAGGGTACTGCATTAGTTTCAAGTTGGAGACAAAGTCTGGTTACATTTGGAGAAGGATCATCTTACAGGGCCCCATCGGAAGCTCCACCCACTTCGCTATGGGTCTTACACTCTCACCAAGTTTGTGGGTAGCAATTCTTTTGAGCTCAATACTCCACCCTTCCTTGGCTTTCACCGACTGTTCAATGTGGACCTCCTTCGGCCATATTTTCCACCATTATTGGACACCTCAGATATCGTCGAACAACTGACACCAACAGAGCTCAACCTTGACTGTATGGAACAAGAATCCACTGATCATATAGTGGACACACAGGTCAAGGGCACTCGCCAACAAAGGACCCAACTTTATCGAGTTGTCAAGGCAAGGCAATTCCTCCACCAAGGAAAGGGGCTCACCCAAGGCCAAATTTAGTAGAATTTTCCTCACCTAATGGGAGAACTCAACACAATGGAGACCATTCCTTCCTAAGGGGGTAGGACTGATCCAGGTGGATATTGGTGGCCACCCACCTATTCCTACTGGCTCCTCTTGAAAAAATTTAGTTCAACATGTTCTTTTCTACTTCTTTGTAATTATAGGTTCTACACTTCCAGGGATATATGAATCCCTACACATCTTCCAAGTGGATACTGGCTGCCTCCCACCTAATCCAACTAGCTTATTTTGTATGTTTTCATGTCAACACATCTTGTTGTACTTCTAGGGCCGTTTTGGGGCCCTAAACATGTTTTTTTGGCTCGCCACAATGAAACTATAGAAAGAGTCATAGTTTGATGGTGTAATGTGAATATCTTTGAAATACCTTTCCAACGGGCTATAACGCATCTAAAACAGAGGTCGTATACAAAATTTACGACCCCATGAAGTTGAGGTACCAACTTACCCATAGGGGCCCACATAACTTTTGGTGCTTCACCTCCTAGGGTTAGATTTTTGGATGTCTAGGTTTTTGGAATTCATGAGTAATATCAAAAAGGCCTCTGGAGCCTCATTGTAAGCATTCTTCTCAGATGAATGCAAGTAGCAACCACATATCTTCTCAAAGATAGCTACCACCATTCGAGCAAGTGTTTCGGTTCTGCAGTTTTACAGTTTCAGCCTATTTCATTTATTCAATAGAAGATATTTTTCATTGGATATCTGTGTTGTTCATCATATCTCTGTGTTTATTGTATTCAGTATGTTAATAAGTTCGTTCCGCTACTAAATACAAATCACTTCTCCACTATTAAACTCATTGTCGAAGTCTTCTCCCATTGAGCCATATAACTCTAGGTGGATCATATTAAAGTGATGAAATCTGATTCAATCAACCAAGCCTTATTAAATTTGAAGGGCAAAAAGGTCTAATCAAAGTACTCATAAATTTGAAGACAAACAGGATTATGATCTGAGAGTGTTGAGTTTAAAGTCCATTATTTGCATCTTTCCAAACTCCCTAACAACCCTTCATTTATGAGGAAACGATCTAGTCGTTTTGAAATACCTATAGTACCCAACCTACCATTCCAACAAGTAGGAATATTAGGGAAAGGAGGGGCATCGACCAAACCAACAGATGTGAACATGTTCAAAAAATAATAAATACGACATTATCAATTTGTCTTAAAAGTATTTGTCACTTTTTATATCATTGACTAGGTTTTTTTTAGTATTTAATGTACGACATTATCAATTTGTCAAATCAGTTAGGAGTAGAAAATAATAAATAATATTTTTTTTATTATATAATGCATGGCCATGGTCTTATCAATTTGTATTTCAAATTAGTTAAGGATAGAAAATAATAAATAATATTTTTACCGAAATTAAAATACATAAAATAATCTTTACTTCTATTAAATAAAGTTTAATTTAATTTATAATATTAAGTTTAGATTAATTTAAAAAGTTACACATATATTTGAATAAATTGTTGTCAAATTAGTTAACGGTAGAAAATAATAAATAATATTGTTTTTATGTAATGCATGGCGCATGGTCTTATCAATTTGTATTTCAAATTAGTTAAGAATAGAAAATAATAAATAATATTTTTATCGAAATTAAAATACATAAAATAATCTTTACTTTTATTAAATAAAGTTTAATTTAATTTATAATATTAAGTATAAATTAATTTAATAAAGTTTAATTTAATTTATAATATTAAGTATAAATTAATTTAAGAAGTTACACATAATAATAATAATAATAATCTATTTTTAAGGTCACGGCGAAGCCACATCAAATTGATGCATGAGACCTCTTGTTTGTGGGGAATAAATTGTTTAAAAACAAAAATTTAGAAGTAATATTAGAATTATTATTGTCAAAAGTAATGTTATAATTATTATTGTTATACGCTAAATATATTAAGAGTGTGAATTTTTACATTTTAGCTTAAAATTTGGCAAAATAATATTGAATTTGATGAATTTGATAATTTTTTAAATGGAAAGTGGTAAAATTATATTATAAAGGGTTGGAGTAAAGATGAAAAGTAAAAGTACATAAAAAAAATTGTTGTCATAATTAGTTCAATGAGATAGGGAAATATAATATGCCAAAAAAAAAAATTCAAGTTTGTTCTTAGTTGTAGTCTTCATAAAATTCCTACTAGTATCTATTCTAAAAAAGATGCCTAATACACATATTGATTTACAAAACATAGAAACTAATGGAAAACATGTTTACTAATGGCTTCATCT
>ML815633.1:0-26527 GCA_009831015.1 Picea engelmannii
TTTTTTACCTATTTTATTGATTTTTATTACTTTTCATTTGTATATTATATTATTTTTTATGCTTCATCCAAACCCTAAAGTCCTAACAACTTTATAAGTGATTGATTTTTGCAGATTAAAAAAGTCTAGAGGTGAAACGTTGGAACAAGGGTCCACTTTTTGGTTTGTTTTTATATACTTGTCACATGTACAGATCCTTTTAGCATTTTTTAGGAAAAACTTCGAGAAGGGTCTTAATTCTTTCTCATGCTTGTGAAGCCATGAGAATGTAATCGAGTAGTCTTTTGTCATTTTTTTGAACTCATAATGGTGACACGAAAAATGAAGCCTATGGAGTATCCTTTAAGCTCTTTTCATTCTCCTTAAAAATGAAAATATTTCTGAGCGACCTTGTTCTTTTCACGCTCATAAAAGTATTTGAAGAAAACATCTGATGAGTTGTAGGTTATCACTTTTTCGGTCTCGTTGGATTAATTTAAGAAAAAAGACTTGATGGAGTTCTCTTTAAGTGTTTTTCAGACTCTCTAAAATTGAAAAACCCCGAAGTTTTCTCTCTTTGTACTCATTAAACAAACATCGAAATACCCATATGTGATTGAACCACTCATTCTTAGGGTTCATTAAGCATACTACAAGGGACTCGTCTGAAAGATGATCTTACATCAACAAGCATATGTTATCCTCCTCAAGCTTGCGTAAAAATAAGGAGGTACTCACCATAAATGGTGGGGGGAAATTGGAAAAGAAATGTGTCTCTGTATTTTTGTTAGTGGCATTAATAGTCTCTCTTGAACATGACACCCCTCTTCATCATTGTATCTGTGTTGGGAAATACATTTGTCTCTCGTTTGACCATCCAAAAATTCATATGTTGGGTCCTCCTTGAGTCGATTTTTCCAAGACCATTGTCGTGTCATTCATATGTTCAAGATAACTCCAACCTAAACAATCCTTGTATTGATTCGTCCATATGCAATTATAAATCTTCTACCATGTCGGCCTTCCCTGTGTCATTTTTGAATCACTTCATACTCTGATCTACCTCAAATCTGTTACATATTTCATGTCACTAATGGGGGATACATTAAGGCCCTCCTGGGATGAGTCTTTTCCTGTCGACTTCAACACATTATCCATGAATAAGACATAGAAATCATTAAGTACCTTAGAGCTTGCATGCCTCAATGGAAGGTTTCTTCGCTTTCAACAGTGGGTTTGCATCATTAACCCCTGATTTGAATATTCCATTGAATGTTCGACTTCAACTCATTTATTCGCATTTGTTGGATTGTACTGGGGTACCTTGGGAGTCATTTACATCAATGGTTATTTCCCTCGCACTTGTTAATGGTTTTCATTAATGACCGGTAATCAAGTGGTTTCTACCATGTTCGACTTCGACACTTGTAATCACATGGAAAGATTTGTACTTAGAGATGATGGAAATGAAGACCCTGGATCTTATCATTTTGATCCAGGTTGCGATGGAGTATTCATGATTTGTATTGACACATAGTTCCACTTTGTATGTCTCGTGGATATGTCCAAATTTGAGTTCTTTTAGAGCATAGATCCACAGTGTATTCCTGGTGGCTATGTCGATTCATAATGACATGGATCCACAGTGTATATTTAGTGGCCATGACTCACTTGAAATTTTGTAATATGAGTATGGGAATGCCTACCTCAGATGATTGTATATTATTATGCAGATGTTTGATTGTTTGTAGGTTCCCGATTGGTGCGCTCCTTGTTCGACACACACATTCTAAAAAGTATTTTAGCTATCACGCGTTCCATATTCATACTTTGGGGGGAATTCTATTACACATTATTTTGTTCACCCCAGTGATCCATTGACGACATGTGTTCATGTTCCATGAAAATATAAAATAGTCTTTCTCCATGAAGAGAGTGATTTGCTTTCCTTTCTCAAAAACCTTATTAAAGAAGGTCGTCACACCCTGCAATATGCATGGGGTGTGACAATACCTGATCATCACATTCTGATCTAGAGCTAGACTGCGACATCTCTGTAGGCTACCTTATGCCTAGGGTGTGACGATGCTAAAATCTAAGGAAAAAACAAACTTCACGAATGTTCTAGAAGGGGATCTTCTATAAGGTGAGGTGGCCTTAGAATGGTTTGGATCTTACTCACTTTTCTGATTTGGTGGGATCATCCTAATGTCCTCATCCATCTCTCTTTCACACTATATAAAGAGGGATATCTCATGGAAAAGGCTAAGGTTGAATAGGCCAATATTTGTATGGAGAGTTCTAGTTCCTCTTGAGAGCTTTGCTTTAGTTCTACAAGCTACATGGTGGATCCTCTTCATTCAAAGGATTTGGAGCAAAGGTGTGTGTGTTGGAGAAAATGGCCATCGAAAGGGGACCTTGCAACATCTAGGATTTGATTGTATTCTCCACTTTCTATTTAATATGATACAACAACATGTTTCTTTCCCATAAAACTAGTCTTGTTTTATTGTATGATTCCTTGATCACATACATAGGTTCTTGTTTAGTATATTGTGTTTCTTTCACTTTGGTTGTATTATGTTCCCTTGTAGGTTCAATTTCATAGGAGCATTGAAATGAAGATAGGATGGAAATGGAAAGAGGAAATGACATTTAAAAGGTATGTTGTCTATCTCTTGTTAGCTAGTAACTCAATAATTAGAGCCCAGGGAAAGTCTTATATTTTGTTTTGTTTTGTTCTAGTTTCCAGTGGGATCTAGGGAGATCTGTTTATGTCCGCATTTACCTATTAATCCAATAACAACATGAAATACAAGCATGTATGCAATTGGCCCTATTCTATCCAATATATCAAATGGACCACATAATCTTGCTTCTAGATTTGTACAACTTCCCAGCTTCAATGAGCTCTTCTTGGGATTTACTTTCAAAAGCACATGGTCTCCCACTTTAAATTCTCTAGTTGTCCTATTCTTATTTGCATAAATTTTCTATCTATCTTGTGCTACCTTTAAATTCTTCTTAATTTTAACCATCTAGTCTTCCATATCCTTGAGAAATTCTAGCCCAAGTACTACTATGTTTGTTGGGTTGTCCCAACTCACTTGAGTATTTCATTTTCTACCATACAAAGATTCAAATGGGCTCATCTTCAATGAATCTTGATACCAATTATTATAGGCAAACTCAACCAAATGCAACTAATCTTCCCAAATAGATGGCTTATCCATCACATACATTCTCAACATGTCCTTAATTACTTGGTTGATTCTCTATGTCTTCACATCTAATTATGGATGGTATGATGTGCTAAATTTCAAATTTGTACCAAATCCTTTAAATAATACTCTCCAAAAATTGGAAGTGAACTTTGTGTCTCTGTCTGAAACAATTTCCTTAGGTATCCCATGCAACCTATCAATTTACCTCATGTAAATTTATGTAATATTAGCTATTGTATGAGTGCTTTTCACAGGAACAAAATGATAAGCCTCTGTCAATTTATCCACAACTACCATTATGGAATCATGTTTCCTTGTTGTCCTGGGAAACTTAGTTATTAAATCAATGGCTACCCCTTCCAATTTCCTCTCTGGAATTGGTAATGATTGAAGAAACCCCACTGGGTGTCTATGCTCAACTTTTACTCTCTGGCATTCCATACATTTGGCAATGCAATCAGCAACATCCTTCTTCATTCTAGGACGATATAATTGGCTTCTTACTGCTGCAATTGTTTTTTGGTAACTGGGATGTCTAACATATGGAACATTATGCATTTCCTTTAACACAAAATTCCTAAGTTCTCTGGAACTAGGAACATAAATTCTATTCTTATGCATAAGTAATACATCTTCCTTAAGTTCATACTCTTTAATTTTGTGTTGTACATTTTCATGCTGTAATTTTTCTTTTACCTATAGGTAATGTTGATCTGTAATAGCAACATCTAAAATTATGCTCCTTAAATATGACTGATGCATACTAACAATTGTAGCATGCATGATAGGTACTCTTTTTGTGAGTGCATCAACAACTTTATTTTCCTTCCCCTTGATATGTTTGAAGTCAAATTCACACTAACTTAAAAACTCCAACCATCTTGTTTTCCTGGTATTCAAAGTTGGTTGTTTGAAAAGATATTTCAGACCACTATGTCCAGTCCTTAATTCAAATCTCTTTCCCCTGAGATAATGCCTCCACATCTTCAATGCATGAACTGTGGTAGCAAGTTGCGTGGAATAATTCCTCTCATGTTATTTAATATTTATAGACTCATAAATAATGGCATGTCAATTTTGAGTGACGAATCCACCAAGTCTTTCCTTGCATGAATCTGTACATACCACAAAATTCTCATTTGGGTCAACAATATTTAAAATAGGCACACTAGTAAGTAATTCCTTTAAAAAATTAAAGTTATCTTCACACTTTGATGTCCATTCAAATTTTATTACCTTCTTTTGTAAAGAAGTGATGGGATGAGAAATATTAGAGAACACTATTATAAACCTCCTATAGTATACGACTAATCTCATAAAATATCAGATTTCTGAAACATTCATGGGTGTTGGCCATCCTCTAATGGATTCAATATTGTTTGGATCTACTGCTATACCTTCTTCTAAAATAATGTGCCCAAAATAATGGATTTGTTCTTGGTAAAACAAACACTTACTAAGCTTGGCATAAAGCTAATGTTCCCTCAATACTTTCAACACCAACCTCAAGTGATGTTCATTATATTCCTCAGACTTAGAATAAGTAAGTATGTCATCCAAGAACACAATGACAAACTTATCCAGATAATTTATGAATATGCCATTCATTAAGCACATAAATACAACTGGTGCATTGGTCAGTCCAAAGGGAACCACTACAAATTCATAATGTCCATACCTGATTCTGAAGGATATTTTATCGATGTCTTTTTCCTTGATTCTTACCTAATTGTATCCGTATCTCAAGTCTATCTTTGAAAATATATTTTCTCCTCTTTGCTAATCAAAGAGGTCATCAATTTTGGGTAGGGTATTTTTTCTTCACAATGGATTTAGTCGACTGTATAAATTCAATACCAAGCCTCAATGTTCTATCCTTCTTTTTGACAAAGAGTATTGGTGGTCCCCAAGATGAAATACTTGGGCATATGTACCCTTTATTCAAAAATTATTCTCGTTTCATTTTTAATTCTTTTAATTCGGGTGTACTCATTCTGTAAGGTGTTTTTGATATTGGGGAAACTCCTGGTACTAAAACAATATAAAAATCTATCTCCCTCTTCGGTGGCAATCCTGGTATTTCTTGGAATACATCTTCAAACTCTTGCAATACTAGAAAATCTTCAAGGCGTATACCTTTTGTATTTTTTTGTCTCTTCAACATGATATGCATACAATTGGCATCCTTTCCTGAAACATCTCTTCAATTGTAAGGATGAAATCTCACTTATAGAAATGGGTCTTGGAATTCCTTTCACAGTGCTCTGCTTTCCTTCTTCAACAAGTAAATGTCTTGTTATGAAAATCTAGGACAACATGGTGTCGGTCCAACCAATCCATTCCAATTAGGATGTCATAATATCCTAATGGGATGATATTAATATCAACATTAGTACTCACTCCATTCAAATTTATGAGACAACTTCTAACAACCTCATTGATCTTTCTTTTGGTTCTAGTGGCTAGTTGAACCAAGCTTTATTTCTCAAGCTTACTTTTCTCCAAATGTAATCTATCCACTATTTTAGGATCAATCTAATAATGACTTTCTCCTGAATCAATTAAAATAGAAATAGGATGATTAATGATATTACCTTCCACTTCGATCATATTAGATTGGTACTCTTCTTGTCGATCCTCTAAGGATACATATATTCTTCCCATGTCCTCTACTTTTGTAGCCTATTGGATGTTGTGCATGGTCTTCTCTTTCTCTCCTCTGTGAGGAAAATCCTTGTATAGGTGATTTTCTTTGCACCACCGACATTGGATTGGTGGTATTCCTTTGTTTCCCAGGGAATCTTCTTTCTCGGATTTATCTTTAGCAGACTGATCTTGCTGATTTTTATTAGGGAAGTTTCTATTGAAAGGAGGTTTGAATCCCTTCCTCCTCTGATCAGATTTCTCCTTCTTCTTATCCTTCCAAGATTTCTACATGGATTCTCTTCACTTTCCTTGCTCATATAGGTACTTATCCTTCCTGATGGTATCTGTTGAAGTCCTAGGTTCATCATACTGAAACTTTTCCTTATAAAAGGATGGTATTCCACTTAAAAACCTCTGTATATTCACTTTTTCATCCTTGACAAATCCTACATAATTCAACATTCCCAAGAACTTCTTCTCATATTCTATAATGGTCATGCTTCCCAATATTAGTTCACATAAATATTGCATCTTCTTTTCATAGAATTGATTTGAAAGGTACTCCTTTTGAAAATATCCCTTGAACTACTTCCAAGTGATCATACTCTCATTAATGTGCTCAACTTGCTTTAGTTGATCCCACCACATAACGACTTTTTCCTGCAAATGGTATGTGGAAATTTTGGCTTCTAGGTTGGATGAGTAGTTGTGCAACTGAAAGTACTTCCTGATTCCCAACAAATAAGATTCAACATCATCTTCCCTTTATATTTCACCATCAAAGGATGGTGTCTTAATCTTTATCAACTCTCCTTGCAAATTGTCAAATTCATGTCTTCCTCTTTGGTGTCTAACCAAAGACACTTCTGGACTACTTATGGAGTCTTCAGATGGATAAAATTTTCTTGTTGAGTAAGGAGGTGAGTAATGTCTATGATTTCTTCTAGAAATTCTTGAATGACCAACTCTTTTGTAGTTATATCTTCTTTCATGATATCTTCCTTCTTCCTCCTGCCTTGCGTCTAATCCATTCTTTGCTTTCCTGTGCAATTGATTTATGTTTTACATCAATTGATAATTTATATAATTTTGTTCTCTCATCAACCTCTCATTTTCTTCTTTTTAAATCTGCACTTCTATTTTCATGTTTCTCACAGTCTCTATTAATGTTTCTTCTTCCCCTCTGCTCTTGTTCCCATTCGATTATGTCTCTGCATTACCAACATTGATATTTTGATCTTTGGCTCCTTTATCATGACTCAAGGCTCCCTCTCCTTCCTTCATTTATTGAATATGAATTCTTATCTTGAACTAATATGGTTATACTCCCTAATTCTAAAAAATGTGAAAACAACCATTTTGTTAGAATTATGCATATTATAGAAATTTTGTCAAACAATGCTACAGGTCCTTTTTCTGCTCAATTCATGAAGAAATATATCATCATTCTCCAAATTATAAAAATTCATGGTTATTATCCTCTGAATCAGATTTCCAATGACTATACTCATGCCTCATTTCAATCTTTGAGATAAAAGTTATGGCTTCCTGAAAAAGCCAATTTCACCCTTTTTATGCATTTTCTCCACTGGTGTAATTTTATTGAAGTGCATACTTCTATTAACTACAGATGAAAATATGTCAGGAACTAGAGAAAATTTTATATTTGAAATAGATAAAAATAATGGCAAGGAATTCATATCAATTCTCACATTTTCAATCTGATTCTCTAGTAAAAAACTGTAACAATCTGGAATTTGCAACTTTGTCCTTTTTTCACCCATTTTTATGGACTTGGAAATGCAAACTAGTTATCTCCCAATCTGTGCACTTTTGGAAAAAAATAAATACACCAAAGTTGTTTGTATCAATGAGTATATAAAATGTTGAGGAAATAAAAGTTTCTAGTTTTTTCATCTAGGGTCACTTTTCCTTTGAAAAACTCAAAAATCCCCAAAAAGTGGCCCAGAATAATGGATTTTGGCCTATTTTAGCATCCCCATTCTAATCCCCTTATGATTTATTTAGTTCCTTCATGGGTTATTTGTGTGTCTTCTTTATGGACTCTCTCCAAGAGTTTCATCTTAATTTGGAACTCTTCCAATGATCTGGACCCAGATCTTTAAAAATGAATATTTTTCATTTGCTAACAAATACAAGAAGAATTGGACAATGACCCTCTCTGGCGCTTTTGTAGATATCCTCTCTGCAGACGAAACTGATAAGTTTCATATCAATATGAATTAATTTTCTCTAGTTATGGAAAAAATACAAAAATGTCTCCAAACTAAAAAAAAAAAAATAACTATGGAACAATTTTTCCTAAGTGCGATCTACATCACCGATCTCAAGTAAGAAGCAATATGGACCATTGATATGCTCTGTATTGGCAATCGTCGATTTCCTTTGCAAACCAAACTTTCCCACTGGCCTCCCTGGCACCCGATTATCGATCATCAACCATCAACCATCAACCATTTTTCTCCATAACCAAAAGTTTCCCACGAGTCTTGCCGATGCCTGATCATTAGCCACCGACCATCAATAATTCTCCTCAAAAACCAAGATTTTTTACAAATATACCCAAACCCCAACCATTGGAAATCGACCATCTTTGTTGATGTGACAACTATGCTGATGTGGCATGACACATCATCTTGAGGCATCAATTGAGATGACATGGCATGACAAGTGGATGCTAACGTGACATGACATGTGAATGTTGATGTGTCATGACATGTCATCACCCTCTTTTCTCCATTGACCATCGACAGTTTCTCTTAAAAGAATCTAAACTTTGCATTAAATCTTTTGATCCCCGATCCATCGACCATTGGCGATCTTAGATGTCTCTTGGAGAACTTCAACACTTCACCAAAATTGTTGATCCTCGACCATCGGTCATCGATAATATAAGATTTCATTTGCCGAATTTCAACACTTCTCCAAACTCGTTGACCCTTGTTCATCAAAGATCGTATATGTCTCTTAGCGAACTTCAACACTTCGCCAAACTCATCAATCCTTGACCATGGGTCGTCGATGAGTTCCTTTGAAAAACATTAACACTTGGTCAATTTCGGTCAAAACCCCGATGAATCTAGGTTGTTGATCTCGTAGGCAAGATGATCTCGGTCGTTGATCTCGCAACCTTTCCAAACTTCTAAACTTTATCAATGTTTAAATTTATCTAGGACGAATATGGGTCATTGATATCAAGATCGAACACGATCTCAGTCATCGATCCTCTGAACTTTTCCACGTGCTACAATGACCATTAAAATACAATTTTTCTCAACCTTCCAGCTCGAATTCATCTTTGCAAATCTGCAGATCGAATCCATTAAAATTCTTAGACAACCTTGAATAATTTCAACTCCGATCTTCTCACGAATTTTAGGAAATTCCTCTATAATATTTTCATTTTTTTCCCCCAAACACAAAAAGACTGAAATCTGTGACAACGAATCTGCATGATTCACACACGTTTTGGCCCATACCAGTCTAGTGTTCAAACCAAAATATCTGATACCAATATGTAACCTACCCAACCAACCACAGGCTAGCCACACTACTTCAAAAACTCACTCCTAATTTAATTTCGAATTTTGATAACATTTAATTAATAAAGAAGCATTAAAGAACACTATAAAATCACATGCAATTATCAATATTTATGCTACAACATAAAAGAATGTTTAAACATGCCATGCACAACAATAACCATCAGATATATTGATTAATACACAATGGAAACAAAAATATACAAGCATATAAACACATGACATAAGGCACTTATCTTCAACAAAATGATTCACCAACTGGCTTCAGACCAAGGACGTTCCACCCAACCATAGACATTGTTGTTCCAATTCTCAAAAACAATGTTACCTCTGAGTCAGGGCTATGAATCCACAAGGAAGGTTTCAAGGTGCCACTCAACTTCCCAAACCAATCAACACTCAATATCTCATAGGTTTTGTCAACACATAGCAATCCAAAGTACACCAACTCTCTTCTCTCCATTTTGCACAACCCAAGAGAATGGACCCCCTTCTCTACCATTCAGTCCCTTGGGCTATCCACCTCCTTCAAGGGATATAGTGCATCTGGTCAAGAATATCCATGTTGGGACTCTCGGGACTCACAGTTGTGAATAAAATTTAGTACATGCCAATGCATCTCAAGCATGCAAGCCTTAATCATGCCCCCCTATAACTCTTGTCCTTGTCTTCCTGGAAGCCAACAATTTATTTTATTATTAATAATGATCATAAGATTACATTTCCTAGGCACTCCAACCTCTTTTAATTGTTTGGGTGATCTAGCCTTTGATCAAATAAACAAAATATATCATTAATATGGGGACTCAAAACCGGGGTATTATAGGATTGTCCCAAATTATTGAATAAGTGGGAAGAAAAGAAGGCACATTGCAATATGGTGCATTCAGAACCATCCATAAATAAGAAGAAGGATGAGGAATTTGATGTCCAGGTGGTAACCTGAGGTGGAGCGAAGACAGGAATGGACTTTGATCATGGTGAGAGATTGGGTCAAAGGCTAGAGGGGAGGATCAGAAAGACATTACATCCCCCTCCTAAGTTCTATGCTACTCAACAAAAGTAGTTTATGCATGATGCGAAGAAATCCATGTAAGAAGAAAGAGAACACAAAGAGTTGTAGAAAGTGACACAAAGGTGGATTGAGGAGGCCTGGATCCATGAAGAAGTGAAATGAGTGACACAAAGGTCACTTGAGGAGGCATGTATCTGTGAAGAAGTACAGTGAATGACACAAAATTCATTGGAAGAATTGCAGCGTGTGACCCAAATATCATTAGAGAAATCTCTCATGTGAGAGGAAATGAAATGCACAATGCAAAGGTCAATGGAAGAAGCGCATAGATATGAAGATATGTGAAATGTTGAGAAAAGAGAAAAAGAGGAACATCACCTTGAGAAGTTAAGGCTCACATTGCGAGAAGATTGACTGCACAACTTTGAAGATCAATAAGTAATTTATTACGTTGTTGTGTGAAATTTCTCAATGATCCTAATGTTGTGAGAAAGTTGACACGGATGTTAGCTACCTGCAATGGGGAACAAGAGATGGAGATAAATGTATCATCCTCTTGACCAGAAAGGAATCTGTGCCAGGTCAACAAGTAGAAGCGTACTGGCAAAGATTTCAAGATGATATTTGAGCTTGGTGGTTATGAAATGGATGGAGTCATGTTGGACCTAGGTTCTGACGTGAACATTCTACCGAAGAAATCTTGGGAATTGATGGGTAAATCAAGTTTGTTTTGGTCCCCCATCCATCTATGGGTGGAAAACCAATACATGATCTACCCTATATGCCGATTGGAGAAAGTAGAAGTGAATATAGAAGGGGTGAGGATGAAGGTTGACTTTGAAGTCATAGAGATCATGGATGACTATGATCCCTTCCTTTCATTACTTGGCATTGATTGGTCCGTCAACAATAATGTGATATTGAATTCGAAGGAGAGGCAGATGTCGTTTGAGATGGACACCCTGTGCATGACCTCACCTAGAGATCTTAATGAAGGGGACAAATACAATGAGCCAGTGGATGAGGATGCACACAGATTTTTTATTGAGAAAATATATAATATCTCTGTGCACAAGGAAGATTATATCAATCCCATCGCAGATGGAGAGCTGAGCTGACGAAGCATGAAATCCTATGATATTGATTCGAAAGATTCCATGGAAAGGTGGCAGCATAAACTGCATGAATTTTTGATAAGGAGATGCATGCATATTACCGTCGAGATTGAGGTTGCACAATAGAAGAGTAACTTGGCCTCTCTACCTCCAAGCGAGCGCACAGTGGCAATGATAGCTATCACATCCAAGAAAAAGGAGATTATTGCTTCCTGGGTTGAGAAACATAGTAAATTAGAGCTTATAACTTCAACAACATTAATGCCTCAATATTTTACACCCAACTGATAGATGTGCATGTTGCTACTAGCCCTTTAATTGAGAAGATGAACACAATGAACTTGACAGTTCCTCAGGTCACAGGAGCCAATGTTGATGTTGTTCTTCAACTCACTCAATATTTTCATGGCCGCCTCAATGAGCCCAAACACCAGTTCAGGTAATTCTTTCAGGAACTCAGGAACATAGTTTTGCCCATTGCCTCGGTTATTCCATAAGGAAGTTGGCTTGAGGATGAGCCAAGTAATAGTGGTGGGGGCTTGTTGACACCCAAAGTTTTGGGTAAAATCCCACGCGTGCACAAATTATGTAGTGCACACTCATTCCAGTTTTATGCACGCTTAAGTAGATGCACGAGGATTGAAAATAAGCACAGGCTAGATTGAGTTTTTATATTTGCGTGCCAGTTGCAGTTTTGCAACCACGCGCCAGTTCAATCTTTGTGATGGATGAAAAAAATCAAGAAGATAATGCATGCATGCCAAAATCAAGAAATTCATCTTCGGTAAATTTCCCCGAATGATTATTGCCAGCAACACAAGGGAACGTGGAGTACAAAGAAGACAAGCTGACAAGGTAGTTCATATTTCTTCGATTCCAAAAAGGATATGTGGAGTATAGGAAGATGAGAGAAGCATGTGATACTAGTAGTAGGTAGAGTGAGTGGAGTAGATCTGAAAGAGATAGAGAACCAGAGTTGAGAAGAATATAAAAGGAATAAATGATGACAAATAAAGGGCTGATCCATTGGGTTATTGTTAGTTGTCCATAGTTCAAGGGCTATCCCATTAGCTCACTCTAAGCTTATGTAGTATTTTAATGTCTCTGGTTGTGTGTTTGAGTCTGTCATATGTGAAATGTATGAAAGAATGCACATGGTGCAATGTATTTTAAATCTAGGGAATTATCTTTGGGAATATGAGACTCTATTGTTGTCGATATATGATTTGATTAATGTATACCTGTTCATGATGGAATGAGGATGGTAATAAAAATGCACTGATTTTGAACCTATTATGTGTTAGTTATGTTTCTGAATGAATGTGTTGTTTCATTTATTTCTTGTTATCTATTAAGTAAGTTGCAATGAATGGTATGAATGTCAACCCAGATGGATCTGTGTGTGTTTAGTCCTTCATTGCCAACATAATACTAGATGATTTTGTGATCCCCATAGCATATTGGGTGAGACCTACTTCAGTCTTTGTTGAAGATGGATAAGTCGATGCTTTGGGGGTTTTGTTGGTCAACTTTGGATGAACCCTAGGTCTTAACCCCCCAGTGTTAGGAAGGATGCTTGCAAGCATGAAATGACCCAAAAAAATGTGCTCAGGTAATTGAGAGGTACTGTAATACACCCGACCCCTAAGTACCATTTTAATGGATGGGGTATTAAACTTTCACTTTTCCTCAACCATATCAAACCCTCTTCGTGATGTCTCCATTGTCTCCTGCTCATCAGGAGATTTCTAACAACTATGATTTCACTCAAAATGGATCTCTAGATCGAAAGTTATGGCACTTCAAAGTTATGGCCACTTCACTCCCAAATGTCATCCACATGGCACACTATCACTTGGGCTTCCAATGTGGTTCTGATGTGGCCTTCTAGGTCTGTGTTCTTTGCTTCGTATCTCGGACATGGAACCCACCCTACTCTCCTTCAGACAATGTTTATTAGACCCCTTTTGTCTCTCTCTATCTCTATCGGGATCCTCCAGTGGGGGTGTTCTCGTGATGGTTTTCCTGCACACTCCAACATCCAAGTCCAACCGCAATATCTTCTGACAAGACAAATAACCCTAAGGACTTGAAGATATATGGCTGTGATTTCTTCAAATTTATTTGGTTGTGCCTCATTCTCATGACATGTGGCTCAATATCTTCAAGACACATGGAACTATCGCTACCTTACACATGGCATTCGTATTTCTCATAAACGGTCACCCTCGAGCATCGACATACTATGCCGCATGGCACATTCTATGCTTGAAATGTGGTGCCCCCACCTCATGGCACATGGCACCATCCATGTCATCTTCTTGAGTACTAAACTAAATATTGACAGTCCATATCATCTACAGGGTTCCTCAAGCCTTAGTATATTAATGGTCTAGATCTCACTTTAGGGCTACCCCATTGGAGTAAATCTCCATAACTCATTATGAAAACCCCTTGTGATGGGTGGTCAATATTTCCCTTCGTAGCTCCTTCGACCCCGAAATATAAACAGTTATATCTATATAGAGAAACCATTGGATCTTGACAAATCAAAAATCTCGATTTAAAATCAAAGTACTTCCATTGGATTATATCATTTCCTGACATCATGATCACTTTGAAATGCCCTCTCTGAAGGATGATTGAGATCTCATCTCGGATCACTTCCTATTCGAACGAATCAATGGTCACGATTTGAGCTATGAGCTCCTTTGGTCTTGGTATATCAATGGCCTTTGTTTCACCACAACCCTCTCCCATCAACGGTTCTAATCTTTCCTTGGATTTCCTCCATCGGAGTATCTCCCTGGAATTTACTCCGAAAGGTTCTCTACGACAGACGGTCCATATCTCCTCTCTTGAGATCTAACAGCCAGGTTTTTGCATATGGATTTTGATCCCTCATTCTCGTATGACCCTTAGTATTGGGCCACACCTATGGAGACACCTGTCACACCCAAACATACTAGAAGTTACCCCTTCACTATGCTAGATGATCATTATTGTGGCATCACCATTGTTCGAAAAGTGGACTTCCATGTGTAATCAATGTGACATGCACGTCACCACAGAAGTACTCAGCATGTCTCTCTAGATATTGACACCTATCCTCAGGGTATTGGTGAAGTGACATCATCTACATCAACAGGACGTCACTTTCCTCCTGGCCTCATCCTTAAGGACCCACCAATATCTACGATCAAGATTTTTTTTTGATGGGTCTAATGGACGATCGAGATTGCTCCTCAGAGTCTTTCCTTCAGAGTATTTTCCTTTTGGCGGACCAAATTAATCTAAATGTCCCACAACGATGGAATATCACGATCACTCTGAATTCTTCCCTGATTGATCAATGACTCTAGTTAATTTAGATTCGCGTCCCTATCTAACTGTGGGGTACTTCGATGGATCCTCTATGATCAACGATTGAGGTATGTCAACCTTTACATCCGATGGTTCAGGTTCAAGAAGCGTTTTTAAGGCCCTTCTCGCCCAACAAGGACCACGCTCGATCCATTATCCAATCAAATATCTCCACACATCATCCTAAGGGACACGTTAGCTACTATGCTAGCATCCCACATAGACATGATGTCATCCCACTTTTAGACTCCTATTCATGAGGGATAGTCATAGCTCCAACGAATGATATTTCCTCCCAGACTCTACCCAATCTACAGTCAAGATTACCGTTCGGAGCGTTCCCATCGGATGCTTGTTACTATGGCCTACTATGAACATTAGAATCCAATGCCTCATTTCGGTCTAGATCCAATGGTCTATATTTTTCTAAACCGCTCCTCGAAGGATCCAACGGTTTACAACATCCTGGATCCTTCATAATCCTCATACTTGAGGACACCAATCAATGACCAAGATCTTTCAATCTTCCTTCGATAACTCCAACGATTGCAAAGGATCCTGATTCTCTGCATGCCCTGGAGTGAAAAGGAATCCTACTAACAGCCTGGATTTACTCGTTGTGACAAGATCCATGGTTACAATTCCTTCTCAGAAACACTTGGGTTTTTGTAGTCTCGTCAGTTCACTTAAGGACTTAGTGTCTCAAGGGTTTTTCTACCCAATTCTCTAAATATTATCGAACCCCATCAGGAATCTGTAAATCCTTGTTAATACGACGGTCTTACTGTAATTCACCCATCTTACAATTCAACACAACTAGATAGTTGCAACAACTCTTATTAAAAATAGAGACAATGAACAAGAAAAATATGAAATTCCTTCCTCGTCGTTCTATCATAAATTAGAATCGAAGACTACCAGAGGAAATGGTATTATCACTATCACATTGGTATACCTAATTAATTTCATACAATTATGTCTCATAAAAGTATAAATATCTTCAAGGGAAATACACAACAAACCCATAACGCAAGTATTCATATTCAACCTCGTTTTGCAGGCATTTATACACCATAAATTCAATTTAATACTTGTATAATAGAATTAAGCACTTATATGATACATAATTTTCCAATACTGACTAATTGTGGGTGTCTGTTTTTCTACCCAACCATAGGCTCTGAATGCTCTGTAACTATGGAAGCAGGCCACCCTCGTGCTAAGTCATGATACCACCAGAAGGTTTTATGTTCTTACCTTTCCTAGATTGGGCCTATTTGAGGTTTATCAGATGCTTCTCTGACATCAATATCACAACCTCTTAGCTCAAAATAGGTTATTGGGTTCCACCACCATTCCTGTGACCATCTACTTTTTTTGAGACCCCCTCGAGTTCTCGACTTTTTCCTTTCATTTTCTTATGCATCTCATGCACGTAAAATTATGTGAAGGTTCTCGACATGTTCCCCTTCCTTCTATCAGAAGTCACCCATGGGTAAATCTCAGCTACAGACTTCGTACTCTATGGTACCTTTGGTTGGCATCTTCTATTGTCCTTGCCAGATTTCCCATGCTTGTATTCATTGAGGGTGTTGGTCGATCAACTAACAACCCTTCCTCATTATTGATTTACCTTGATATCGAGGATGAGGGAAATTCTAAAAAATCCTAAAATAATACATCAGGAAAGATGCTTGGTCTGTTATCCAAATAAACCATTCTCTCATCCCTCTAGTGGTATCATGGATAATACATTCAAGGCTTCACCCCCACAATCAGTTGTTGGAATTTCATTTAAACAATAATACATTTACATTGTTTGTGTGCCATTGCATGGAATCCACAAATCATGGTTTTATTATACGTAATCATAAGTTTTAGAGAGGGGGGTGTTACAATCTCGTCCCCCTTCAAAGGAACATTATTCATGTTGTTCTTTATTCTTAGCAATGCCTTCCATTCCTCTATCCTTCATATGTTTCAACATCATCTTCCTTTTTTTTGATAGTTTGGTCCTATCCCAAACCTTGGCATTTGAAATCATGCCTACATAAATTTCAATAGAAAGCATATTAATTACAATTTCATGCAAACATTTTATTGTTGTTCAAACTCAAGAGGAAATATCCACAAATCAACACAATACTTATCTGTGCAGTTCATGGATCTTCATCCATGTGGTTGTCTCATTAACTTTGTTCACTATCTTCCTTGACATACCCATTGTGTGCATGATCAAAATCAACATATCATAAAAACTATCAAAGTCTCCTCTTCCTTTTGGTCACTCACCTTCGAGGCCTAGGCTTAGGCATCCCCTTCTCTATTATATAGTCCCTCGGGTGATCCATCTTTCCTTGTCAAGTATTTCTTGCACAAGAAGATTTTTTGAGACTTCCTTGAGTCTTATAGTCGAGTATCGCTCTAACTTTCTCTTGTTGAGGAATCCCTCCGACCCAGGTTATATTCTTTTAAGGTGATCATCGCATATCATAGGTTTCTCATGTCACAACAATAACCGTTTTTTACACACTTTCCAGGTTGACAACCATTATATGTCCTTCCAAGACAAACATGTATGATGTAATCTCACCTGTATCACCTGCATACAATGAATTTGTGAGATGTCATTATCAATTTGAAATTAATATTTTTCTTTGAAATATGCCACCCACAAATTTCATTTCACTTTTCTATTTTTCAGATATGTCCCATATTGGAATAAGATTTTACAAGCATGATATTTTTTTTCTCATGAGAGTTTGGTTCATTAGGCACTAGTCTTCCTCACGGGCTTACACCACTTCCATATTCAAGACCCTTTTTACTGCAATTCCTTCTTCACACATCCAAATAAATTTTTGGTTATTATGCACATACATTTTCATTCCACACTTGCAGTGGCTTCCAACAATTTTAAAATTATGCATACTAACCATTAAATCATATTTGTCTATTCAATGATACAAAATAAAAGGAAATATTATTATTCCTTGCACAAGCATCATTTCAGCTACTACATTCTTCCAAATACAATTTAATATTAAGTAGACTTAACTATTGTGCCAATGCTCTTGGCCACAATCATACACCATGCATCCTCTCATTTAATTTAAGATTGATTACTTTTTTTATATTAGACACTCTTTCCAGGGTGTGTTGGAACTCAGGCAACCTCTCACCTCATGGATTATCCATCTACATTCATTATTACAATGAGACTGTGTTTCCTGCTTTAAATAGATTACAGTCCTCAAATCAACAATACATATTATGAATTCAAAGTTTCATAGGAATTATTCCAAACATTCTTTATTCTCTAGTAACCAGGGTGCTAACGTTCATGACCACCCAACTCCTCCTTTTACTATTGTACCACCTTGGTAAAATAATGGGAGGTCCTTCTTCTATATCGCACAATATTATACATGTCTATTTATGCAAACATGCACTTTCTCAATGTATTCAATCATTTTTTTTATTACGAGTATCTTTGTTCCTAATCATCTTGATCGGTCAATGAAATCATGACACCTATGTTCATGAATTTTCTTGCAAGGATATTAGACATCCTTGGCTGCCATAGGTTCATACCTCCATCATTTAGGCTATCTTCGTTACTAAATCATAACCTTATTTGGTATCAAAGGCGTACATCAGCCACCCAAAATCATTTATAGAATATTAAGATAATAAAATATTTTATAAGGGATCCTTACTGAATCCCTCCATACCCTATGCCACATAGGCATGAATACTTTTATACAAGTTCTGGTTGCCAACACCTTTTTTATATTACCTCATAAGTGGTGCTTCTTGGGATCTTCCAAATTCCCTTTCACATTTCTCTTTTATCATCAACCTTCTTTCATTTCTCCTCTACTTGAGAACGTCCACCATTGATAGTTGTCCTTTTCCAATAGATCCAATCATTTCCTATACATAAAATTCATCATGGCATTCATAGTTTACATCAGTTGTCATGTAAAATAAAACACATGTATCACATTGTTTAATTTAACAAAATATTTTTAGATATGTTCTAGCATAATTATTTGCATCCCAAATTATTTCCCTTAATGTTTTCATGAGTGTAAACAAAATAAAATTTTCAACTATTTATATAGTCATATAGCCATCAACATTTTTCATGCCAAAAAAATTTCACATACAACAACATATCAGTCTCTCATCCTAGAGAAACATAATAAAAATTAGGAAATGAGTTGAGGGACTCTTCCCCTTTCCATCTCCTTCTGCACATCCTGGAAATTCCAGTCCAGCTGTGTTATTTCCAAGGTCTCACAGTATTTACATATCATGGCTTAATCAAGGCCATTTAAACACATTCAATACATTATCTTTCAATTACTAGTTGTACTTAATATCACAACTATCCTTTTAAAGAATACAACTCTGTCTTATTACTGAGAGTTTCATAGTGAGAAAAGTATTAATTCTTTTCTCTTTCTATCCATTTACAATGTATCCCTCCTGGGAGTTTCCTTCTCTATTCCTTGAGCAGACTCAATAAATTTGTATCTTGACCTTTCCTATATAGTAAGCAACATACTTACAAAAACAAGATTTAGTTCACAATTTAATTTTCACTTAGTGCATTTTGCACCTTTACCATAAATCAGGTTGGTCAACACTCACTTGCATGTCTCCCAAGAATGCATTATATTTTGAAATGTAATCCAGGATTCTTATGAAATTAGGATTTTCAGCCCCACTGTCTAATTGTCAGCAGTTGCTAAGGTTATGGATTTATACTCCAGAAAGAGCCTTACATAGTTCCTCCATAAGGGTCTTCTTCCCCATGCGACTTTTGTTGCACATCCATCTCTTATCTTAAATTCTCTCATCCTTGACTCAACCTTAGTTTTTTCATTTCATATTCTTTCCCAATATTCCATAGGGAATATAAACTTGTATTCTTATTATGAATTTCTAGATACCTATTCAAACTTGTGTCTTTTAAGTTATCAACTTGCTTTCAAATAGTTATTTCGTACCTTTAACCATATGGATGAACACTTTGTGTCTCTATCATAGGCACACCTTACATATTTCTTTACAAATGATTTTAACTCATGATCATTTATAGTCATTCTCATGCAATCCTCAAAGGCATAACCGTGTCTCCTTTATTAGGACAACAGAGTATTCCTACCCATTGTTATTGGATAAATCGGTAGGTGTGGACACTAACTGATATCCCTAGATCCACCTAGATCTAGAACAAAACACACCAGAACATGATGCTTTCCTTAACTTTTAGATATTGAATTTACTAACTAAAGAGGGAGAGGTGACATAGTGTTTAAACGCCACTTCCTCTCGCCATCGCCATCCTAGCTCCGTTCCAACGCTCATACAATGATGAACCTGGAAAAGAACACAACCAACCAAAGTGATAGTAATAGCATAAACTCAATATAAACCTATGTATGTGATCAAGGAATCATACAATAAAACACAACAAGCTTTATAGGAAAGAATCATATTATTGTATCATATTAAATGTGAAAGAGAGATTACAGCCATGGCCTTGATGTCATAAGGTCCCTTCTAACTGTCCTTCATTCCCCACACACTTCCACTCCAAGAATTATGAGAGCATAGATCTGATAATATTCACAATCTATCTTGACAAAATGGCTCATCTTAGCCAAGATAACAATCTCCAAAGCTCAATCCAATCCAAGCTCCAAAATCAAAAGCTAACTTTTTCCATGAGAGATCCTCTCCATTTATAAGTTGAAGAGGATAAGGTGAGAAGGTTAGGATGATCCCACTAAATCATGAAAGAGAGTAAGATCCAAACCATTTGGATGCCACCTCACCATGACAGTTTCTCCTTCTAGAAGCATCGAGAAGATGCTCGTTTTTCCCACGTATGAGAATTTTCGCACCCTGCCTATATAGCAACCTGTGAACACTTTGCGACCTAGCTATGGTGTAGCCTGTGAAAATCAGGCATTTTCTCACCCTACCTATATAGCAACCTGCGAACATCCTCTTTAATAGGGTTTTTACAAAGGAGAATGCAACTTCTTTTCTCAGGAAAAGTTCTTCTCCCTTCTTTCTTCACGAACTTAGGCCACTAACCCCTCTAAAGGCAACATATAGGTTTACATCATTATCGATCATAGGGATGATGAAAATAATGTGTAACAGAGAGCCCCCCAAAGTATGAAGTTAGAACATAGTGATAGATGAAATAATTTGTCGATTGTGTGTAGGGAACAAGGAACAGTCGGTCGGAAACCTGCAAACAAACAAGGGAATACAATACAATAATATATCATCACTGAGGTAGGCATTCCCATACTCGAATACAAATGACTCGAAGCATAAATGTTGACATGCGAAGATCCATATCAAGTAAGACAGGTCATGGAAACCAAACATACAATGTGGATCCATACCAATATGACTCAAATCTAAACATAGCCACCAAAAATACATTGTGGATCTATGTGTTAAAGATTCAAATTTGAACATAGCCACTAGACATACAATGTGGATCTATGCAACAGTGCAAACTGAATATACTCCAACGCAACCTGAATCTTATCAGAAAAGATCCAGGGTCTTCATCTCCACCACTCTATAGTATGAATCTAACCATGTGAATACATGTGTTGAAGTCGAACATGGTAGAAATCACTTGATTATCGGTCATTAGTGTATACCGTTAACAAGTGCGAGAGAAATCACCATTAATGTCAATGAATCCCAAGGTACACTAGTACAATCCAGCGAATGTGAATTAATGAGCTAAAGTCGAACACTCGATGGAATCTTCTGATTAGGGGTCAATAATGAAAACCCACTGTCGAAAGTGAGGAAACCTGCCATTGAGGCATGCAAGTTCCAAGGTACCAATTAGTTTCTAAGTCTAATTCCTGGATAATGAGTTGAATTCGACAAGAAAAGACTCGTCACAGGAGGGCTTTAATGTATCCCCCATCAATGACATGAAATGGGTAAAAATATTTGATGTAGATCAGAGTAACCAGTAACTCAGGACTGACTCAGGGATGGCCGACACAATAGAAGGCTTAAGGACTGCAGAAATGGCCGATGCAATAGAAGGATTTATGGGTTGAACTTATTTTTTGAACATATTGATGACACGATAACTGTCTTCGAAACATTGACTCAACAACAAGGATCATAGACCAATTTGTAATCTTATAAGGAGTATGGATAAGATACAAGAGGATTTTCCAACCTAGACACAAAGTGAGTAAAAGGGTGTCATGTTCAAAAGTGACTCTTCCATGGAATACAGGTTTAGACATATTTCTTTCCCAATTTTCCCCCCACCATTTTTGGCAAGTACCTCTTTATTTTTACACAAGCTTGAGGGGGATAACATATGCTTGAAATGTAAGCTCATCCTTCAGATGAGTCCCTTGGAGTATGTTTAACGAACCCTAGGAAGGAGTGGTTCAGTCCCACATGGGTCTTTCAATGTTTGTTTTATGAGTCCAAAGAAAGAAAACTCAAGGGTTTTTCATGTTTAGAGAGTCTGAAAAACACTTAAAGAGAACTCTTCCAGTTCCTCTTTCATAAATTAGTTTGACGAGACTGAAAAAGTGATAAACTATTGCTCACCAAACGTTTTCTTCAAATACTTTTACGAGCGTGAAAAGAACAAGATCACTTGACAATCTTTTCATGTTTAGAGAGTCTGAAAAGAGCTTAAAGGGAACTCCATTGGGTTCCTTTTTCATATAACCTTACGAGTCTGAAAAAGTGATAAAAGTATACTTGGTTACATTCTCATTGATTTACGAGCACGAGAAAGAACAAAGACTAAGCTCGGTAACTTATTCTCATGTATTTACGAGATGAGAAAGAATAAAGACTAAGATCGGGATTTTTTTCATTTTTACGCAAGCTTTAAAACAAAAAAAAACTATGCTTGGACATGGTTTCATTTTTACACAAGCTTGAACTAGAGGAAACTATGCTTGAGGTAAGTGATTTCATTTTTACACAAGCTTGAACCATAGAAAACTATGCTTGGACTTCCCAACGCATAACACAGGGATGGTTGGTACTTAGCCCCCAGCTTAATAAACTAGCGGCTCTAAATTCAACATGAAGTCCAGAGGCTGAAATCATTTCCCCCCAAGCTTCGTTTCATCCAACTGCGAAGGAGAATGGAATGAAGCTTCAAATACTATATGTAGGACTTGACCCAAATGGAGAGGGGGAAAACTATTTCATTTTTTAATGAGCTTGACACAGAAACAAGAACTATGCTCGTAACCTCTGTTTCATTTTTTAACGAGCTTGACACAGAAACAGGAACTATGCTCGTGACCTCCATTTCATTTTGTAATGAGGTTGCCACAGAGACGCAAAAACTATCCTCATAGTTGGTTTCATTTTTTAATGAGCTTGAAATCAGAAAACCATGATCAAAGACCTCTGTTTCATTTTTTAACGAGGTTCCTCGGAGACGCAAAAACTATCCTCAGAACTCTCTTCTTGATCATGGATTCCAAGAGGACAATGCTTTGAAATGACACTATTTCAAGGGACAAAACTCGGTCATGGATTCCAAGAGGTCTTCACTGGAAGGAAGAAACACACTCTGGAAGGACACCATGTCGAGGGTCGCGACAGGAGTAAAGAGATCAGGCTCTAACAACCCTATCGAAGAGATCACCATGTCAACTACTGGATCTAAGTCATCAAAATTTGAAGCCATGGGCGACAACGCCACATAATTGACCTATGGCGGGGGCGATACCGTCTGCATATAAGAATAATTTAGGGAGGCAATCTAGTCAGGGTTAATGAATGAAAGTTGATCAACAGTCACAACTCGTCCATCGTGAGGGAATATATCACATGAAAAAGAGTAGACACAATAGCTTTCATGGCATAGACATAATCTCACCCAAGGAGTAAAGTGAAATCCAAGGGGTCTTGGACTACCATGACGTCAATAAAGACAGTTTTCCCTCCCAAAGTTACAGGAAACTGAGGAAGGGTCCCTAAAGGTTGACTAGTTCTTCTGTTAAAAGATAACATATTCTGCGTAACTGACACAAGCTAAGGAAAATCCAAAGCTTTCCAAGAAAAAGAGGACAAAATACTAACAAATGCACCTTCATCTATAAACGTCTGAGGAACGTCCCAAACACAAACTTGCACTGTAATCTGGAAAGGAATGTGAGAGGGAAGACAAGGTCCATTTAGCACACCCCAATCAAAATGGATGGCCTCATTACTTGGAGGGGGTTCCATAGGAGAAGGAGGAATACTTGTCGGCACGACAGAGTTTGTATCAATGAGAAAAATATGAGCAGTATCGGGTTTACTCTCTAACGGGAGAGTAGGATCGACCGATGATGAGATCGGATCGACCACTTGGGTTGCATTCTCCAAGGGGAGAATGGGGTCGACAGGTGGAAACAGATGAACCACTTGGGTGATACTCTCTAATGGGAGAGTGGGATCGACCGAGGATGGGATCGGATCGACCGCTTTAGTTTCACTCTCTGAGGGGAGAGAGATATTGACCGAGGATGGTATCAGATCAACCAATTTGTCAACTGGTTCAACTAAGGACGTGACCAGATTGACGACATGATCAACCATATTGACTGGTGAAGGGACCGGAGTGATCATTCCATCAACTATAGGGGGGTTGAGAGAAAGCTTATGGTAAGCAGCTAGAAGTTGAGGCTGTGAAACAGTCATGTCTTCCAGTAATTTTGAGGCTTTGTCCATACGAGAACAAAGGTGAGTGAGATGACTCCCTTTGCATAACATACACGATAACTTGACTCTACTTTTCTTCTTCCCAACAGTATCATGACTGGTTGATGGGGGGTCGTCAGCATGTTGTTCAGAGGATGATGACATGGACTGGAAAGGAGATGTAGACCATTTTTCTATAACCTTGGATAGACCAGGGCAATATTTAAGAAGATGGCTACCCTTACAAAGCCTGCAAGGGTACTTGGGCTTACGGGTTGTTTGGGTGATCTTGACATCATCAACACTCCCATCACGAGTAACAGTAACTGGTTGTTTTCCAACATGTTTGACAACGGTTGGAGGTTTTGACCCTTGTTTATCTTTCTTCTTATTATTCTTTCTTTTCTTCTTCTTCTTATTCACCGAGTTACTAGCTTCAAAACTTTCACTCGACAAAGAAGATGAAACAGAAGGATACCTTGCAAGCGAAGAAGGCGAAGAAGACCTTACTGGTGAAGAAGGTGAAGGATCAACATGATGTTGATGCTATTGGGGGGAAGTGCTTGTGATTGAAGCACTAACTACATTCGGGATTACTTGAGTGGAAAACAACCATACTGGTAATCCAATCGTGAGGCCTGGAAGGCTCAAAGTAGCGATGTGAGGGGGACCAATGTTTCCGTAAGAAGGAAAAATAAAAGGTTCCCCTGGAAAAGGGGTTCCTTCATTGGTCATTCCGGGAATTGACGACATTAAAAAAAAAATCCAACCTAGAGTCTGCTAGGGAAAACAAACAACACACGTTAAAAATCTAGTAATCAAACAAACAAACAAAACTTTCTCACAATGAGCACACTAGTTGGTGATGAAATCCAACGTCGTGAGAACAAAGTAAGAAGGAGTTGAGATAGAGTGGGTGGAAAAGTTACCTTGACGACCTTCTTAATGGACTTATGCCTTGGTGCAAGCTCCCACACATAATCGTGGGTATACCCTCCAAGGAGCCCGAGTGAGTTTGGCCAATGTCGATTCCAGGTACTGTGGAGACTTTCCCCTCCACAGTCACCTCATGTAAAGAACCTAGAGAGATAGGCCACTAAGGTTACCACTTACTACAGTGATGCCTGGGGAAATAGTTGATAGTCTGATCCACGCGCAAAGGTAGGGTATCTAGCCCGAAATCAACTCAAAAGGATTCCACTCATCATTGTGGGTATACCTTCAAATGACCCCCATAATATGCTCAATCTCTACACCAACACCAACAAAGTAGGGTGAGTAACTCCGCCAGTCTCAATGCGACCTAATGATTGACCCTTGTGTGAGAAGGTCTTCCCAAGACAAAATGAAGTAAGTGGATTTAAATCTCCCTATCACAAGATACTATGTTTATTTGCAGCTTTGGAAATTTATCTTTCACACCTATTCCAAATCCCTACAACTAATCTAATGTAGGTTTGCTACCAGAAAATATAAAAATGTCTAATCAATTTTTATAAGAGCTTTATTTTTAAGGCTTTTGTTACTCAAAAGGAAAATGGCATGGACAATATGGTGTTTTGACCGACTCGAAAGTTATGCAAAGAGATGAAGATGCAATCTTTTCATTTCGATGAGAGCTATGCTACGAGAAGGAGAAAACATTTATCATTCCTGGATGCACAATGTCTCAATGTTTTAAAAAACTCATCAATATCAATATCTTTAAGAAATGAGCAAAATAGACTATACACCAATACATGATTCATGCCCCCCCCCGACCATGAGGGGGGGAATTTTTCAGAATTCAAGACCAAAAAATGCCAAGAATCATACAATTTGCTACTTCAAATGCAAGGATGCCCCCAATCTAATATAAAACAAGAAATTAAATCTTTTTGTTTCAAAAAT